>JAOZJS010000968.1:0-16301 GCA_025882695.1 Amerodectes protonotaria
TTTCAAATGTGCGCGTATTCCGCCACCGCCGCCACCGCCGCTATTCATCAAAATCAATATCCACAAGCCTATCCCAACCGATCACGATTGGTGATGGCGATGGCGATGGCGATGTTGGTGGTACGGGTGGTGTCGTCGTCGTCGTCGATGTAATGGTTGATGCTTCAAGCTTGATGTATGTGTGTGTGTGTGTGTGTGTGTGTGTGTGTTCGGTGGTGATTGGTTGGTTGGTTGGTTGGTTGCTGATTGGTGATTGGTTGTTGTGGTGTGGTGTGGTGTGATTTTGAAGCTTTTTTTTCCTTCTTCATCATCATCTTCATCATATTCTTGCTCATTTCCAAACTGATGTTTGACTTTGAAACAACATTATCATTTTTCAACACAAAAAAAACAACAAAACAAAACAATTGTTAGTAACGTTCAAAATGATCAAGATGAATCGTAGTAAAGTTTTCGCAACCTCGTTCGGGGTATTGTCATTGTCATCGTTGTTGTTGATCGCAACCTTTGAACTTGTGGTCCAACCTTCCCAAGCGATCCCGGTCAAAGTTTCGTATCAAGCTGATGTTGACGCCCAAAAAGGTCCGTATCCAGTTGCTGTTGTTGATGGTGCTGATGGTAAAGGTGATGATGATCATCATGGTGATGATGATCGTTGCCCAGTGGAATTCCAAGGAAAATGTCTTTGCGGTCACTTTGGTCCGGAACAATTGAACCAATCACGTTCATCCTCGTCGTTGATCAATTTGAGCCAATATTGGCCTGATGGGTCAAGCATGGACAAGCCAGCACGTCGCAGATTTTTCACCATTTGTGTTGATGGTGGTTTCAACACGCCCACAATCCTGAAACATGTACCCAATCAAACGGAAGTGCTCATATTCCATGGTAACAATTTTCGATTTTTGCCTGAAAATTTGCTTGGTGACGGTGGTGATGGTGACAACAAAAGGTTTGGTATTAACAACTTGGTATCAATGAATCATTGCTAATCCGTTGCCCATTGTTGTCCGTTGCCCAGATACGATCATCTCACCCTGGTGGATTTGTCCAATAATTCCATTGAATTCATACACGAACAAGCTTTCGGAACAATTGAAAATGTCAAACAATTATTGTTGAACAACAATCAAATACGAGTGATTGAAAATGGAACCATGGAATCGATCCAGGATGGACCACATGTAAACCCATTGCATTCATACAATAAGCTGAATTGGTTGAAGCCGTTGACCATGCTGGAAGAGCTACAACTTCGCGATGCTTTCTTTGCACCGCGCAACAATAACATCGATCGGGTGATGGTGGAATTGTTCCAACAAAGTTCAATGCCCCAAATGAAAGTATTGAATTTGGAACATAATCATTTGGGCGAACAATTGGACCCTGAGATGTTCTGCAAATTTCCCCATTTGCAACAATTGTTGTTGGCCGAGAATGATTTGAAACAATTTCATTTGGATCTGAAATGCTTACGCGAATTGACATTGATCGATTTGAGTAGCAATCAAATGATGAACATTGATGATGAATCATTCGATAATATTGCTTCGGTTGGTAGCCTTCATTATCGTTGGAACATAAGCAACAATCCATTCCATTGTGATTGTAATACATTGGATTCATATAAATGGTCGGATGCGATGATCAGGCAGAAAAAACAATTCATCGATAATTTCAATGGATCCGGTATTGATCAAAGGCCGACCATATTGGATTGGTTCGAGCAGCTACAATGTTTGACACCGGCCAACATGACCGGTCGATTCCTGCAACATTGTGATGAATGTGATCATATTTGTGTCTCACACCGTGATCACTATGATCATCATCATGTTCCGGATCCTAACCATTCCAACCCGAGCCCGAGCCCGAGCCCAAGCCCAAGCCCAAGCCCAAGCCCAAGAGATGAAGTCAAGAAGGAGAAAAAAGCGAAGGAGCCGAAAAGTTTTCTCCAACACGTTGTGGATATATTGTTGATGAATCTGCTCAGTCTGGTATTGTTTTTCGCCATTTTTGGGTTCGTTGTAATGAAGAAAAGCTATTTTTGCACTGACCTTGCCGATACTGTTCCTTGGCGCAAAGAACCAATCACCAATGTTACTTATAGTCCATTGGAACCGGTCAATGTTCCCACAGAGGTAGGTGACCAGCCACCGGAATCAATGGATGGAGCGAATGCTTCCGGTGATGGTGGATCACAACCACCACCACCACCACCACCACCACCACCATCCCCTACACCCTCCCCACAACCACCACCACCACCACCACCAACTACCACAGAACAGGTAGAAATACATTCGGTTGATGTTTGAACATCATGAACCGAAATTAAAAACACCCCCAAATCATAGCGAATTTATTTGGTGTGGGTGTATTGGTGTATTTGGTGGGTGTGTATGGGTGTGTTACACAAATCAAAATTATTTTGGTATTAATCCAATTAATCAACTACTACTGCTACTACTACTTCTAATTATAATCAAAAATTGAAAATGAATCGAATCGAATCGAATCAAAATTAAAACGACTAATCCGATGGCCACATGGTGGCCAATGTGGTCTATAAATCCGAATCCAAGTCCGAATCCGGAATTCGGCGCATTCCGAGCGGGTGTGTCCAACATTCAACATCATTGTTCAACCTTTGCTCTAAGTCTCTATGGTATACGCGTATGGTGAACGTTCAAAAAAAATCGATTCGAGATATATTTCTATTATTCTATTATATTGTGTTGAAATTCAAATTATAATTATTATAATCAAAAATAAAGTTCCAAAATTATTGCTGTTGTTTCAAATCAATTGTAATCAATCAATTAATCAAATCGATTGCCAATCAATCCGATCGAATCCGAAAAACCAATAATTGTAGCCATGCTTTTTGGTGAAAATAATAGGGATTTATATTGAAAGTAATTTTTCATTGTTGTTGCGAATTATTTTTTGTTTTGAATCTAATCAATTTAGTTTGAACTGTGGGTGTGTGGAGGTGTGTGAACAATAGGTTTATCATCAATTAATCAAACGCATTATCATTTGCATCAGGATGGTCATCATCGACCACCGAACATCGCCATTGGAACATAATTCAGAATTCATAGTAATGATAATAATAAGGTGTGTGTGTCTCTGTGTGGGGATGTGTATGTGTGGGTGTGGTTGAAACATAGAATAATGTAATCATCGTCATCATTATCATTATTATTGCTGTTTAGCTTCCAATTTTTTTCTCAAACTTTCCGGCATTTCTGGTGGTGGTGGTCGTGGCAAACGAAGCCATACTTTGACAGCATCATAGATGAACCATTGCAATGCGGTCAATGTACCGATCATGATGATACGTGGAGTTAGACCTTTCCATACACCTGTAACAAAAGAAAAGTCGAGTTAAATAAGGCTCGATCAAAAATTAATGATGATGATTACCCATGAATCCAAGGTTCTTGAGAACTTGACCGGCTGAACTACCACGATCTTGGTTCAACTTGGACACAACCGTATCGGCCGGATGCGAAACGATAGCGCAAAACACGCCAGCAATATAACCGGCAGCGAATGTAACGGTTAATTGTTCCATTTTGTTGCATTCCGAACGTGGTTTAGGTACAACGTGTTTGTACAACAATTCCACGGTACGTTCGAAGCAAGCAAACTTCATCATCGTATAGGGAATCTGTCTCATCCATAATGGTACCAGGCCTTTGTAGAAACCGGATATACCTTCGGTACGATAGATCAACGGTGCAATGTCACGCAAGTGTGGCGATGCACCGGCCATGGTCTGTGTACGAACTTTGCATGCTTCCAATGGGCACAGTGCAATATCGGCGAAGAATTCGGCCGAAGCCGATGCGGCCAAATACAACGATGTACGATAGGTATAGGATAATTCTTCGCCCAACATATTACCATACAATATTTTGAACACTTCGTAAAAACCGAATTTTCCTAAACCCTGAAGCGAATAACCGATGGCGGTTGGTGCCCATCCCCGTACCAAACCTTTCAGGCCATCTTCGGCATAGGTCACCTTGAAACCGTGGCTAATGTTTTTGAATTTTTCCGGATTAGTTTGTATACGACACTTGACCAGATCCAATGGTGTAACGGCCGTATGGGTGATACCACAGCTTAGAATACCGCCAAATCCGCACAGGGCGTAATATTTCATCGAACCAAATTCAACTTCACCTTCCACTGTTGAGGTCAAAAGAATGGCAAAATTGCAATGATAACACAAAACATTAAACAAATGATACTAGAAACTTACCAGCATTGGCCATCGAAAATTGCCTGGTTGGTGATTGTTGAGCACATTGAGCACGTTTCATGAATGGATAGAATATCGATGTGGATCTATTGGTCGTGTCCAACATGCTGGACAAACGTCTTGCATTATTATTATTATTATTGCTGTCCATGGTCAATCTGAATTATTAAAATATATATTCCTAATGTAATTTAATACGGACGACAAACGTGATTATTCTCCACGAGCAATTGAATATCTACACAATGACAAAAAAAGGTTACACAACGATGTTAGGCGTGGTTGGATATTCAAAAACACACGCACACACCCACAAAACTAATCAAACTAATCATAGAATCATCAAATCGGTGGGTGTATCAAATCAACATACCTTGATGATCTTGCGGAAGAATCTGAACCGAGAGAAAAAAATCTGAAAAAAATGAAAATCTTCAAGATCAAAAACAAGAAGAAGAAGTAGTATAAATATCTTCAAACACGAAACAACAAAAAAAAACAGAAAAAAAATACAACCAACAAGGTCGATGTTACTTACGATACACACACGCAGGGAGACGAGAAGAGCTCAACCACTAGGATTTTTTTTTTATATAAGCACACAACGGCCGGCGCCACTATTCGCACTTTAATCATCAAACGTGTAAAACGCAAAAGGACGACACGACACTCAATGTTAAACACGAAGACACACTCGCATACACACACACACACTCAAACACGGGTACAGAAAATGTGCATGGCAACAAAAGAAGAGAAAGAATCAAAAAAAAAAAGCTTCGAAAAAATCATGCGCATTCGCGATCGAACCGAACCGAGCAAGCAAGCAAGCAAGCAAAAAAAAAAATCACCACCAAAATGGACGACCGCGAAGCGACATCTTTTGGCAGAAACACCAGCACAGTGGTTCGATCGGTTCGGTTCGGCACGGTGTGCAACGTGCGGTGCGCATGCGCTCTGGTCCGGCAAGGTCACAATCCAAAGGCACACGCTTGTGTGCACATACAAAGACGAGCGAGAGAATAGCGAGCCAATTTGCGAGCTAAAGCCAAAGAAGTACCAACGATGAACAGCGCCACCTATCCTATGTGTTTTGGCCAACCGTCGCCGCTGCCGAAGAAGCTCTCGCTCGCTGCTGCTGCTGCTTGCTGCTTTCTGCTGTACGCCGCTCTGCTCATTTCAACTTTCCCTCTCATTCTGCGAGTGTGTTAATAGTGGTGTGCTTTTTCTTCGCTTATTGTTCTCGCGAGATTTGTTTGTTGTTGTTTGTTTGTTTCTTCTTCTTGTTGTTTCGGTAAAGTTTTTGATTAATTTTGATCTGAGATTTTCCTAGGAAATTTGTCGCGATTGTCCAACAACCAATATAATCGATTGTTTTATTGATTGATTGATTAATTGATTCTTGGTTTTGTTTGAATATTCTTTCGCAGTTATCAAGATTCGAAATTGTTGCTAACATTCGAAATTGTTCAAATTCGAACGTTTTTCTCAGTGGCTTTTTTTCGCTGTGTTCCCGAAACTCAAGGTAAGTTGACAATTCTTTTGTTCTTTTTTGGATTCTTTTTGTATATTCTTCTTCGTTATTCTTGAATCCTTGGATTCTTTGTTCCAAATTCTGCTCCAAGAATTCAAGAAGAATAATAACGTTGTTGTTGTTTTGGTCCATTGATTTTCCATTTCAATGATGATCTTACAATTT
Source organism: Amerodectes protonotaria (assembly GCA_025882695.1). Classification (NCBI taxonomy): domain Eukaryota; kingdom Metazoa; phylum Arthropoda; class Arachnida; order Sarcoptiformes; family Proctophyllodidae; genus Amerodectes; species Amerodectes protonotaria. The sequence goes on from JAOZJS010000968.1 coordinate 5,976, forward strand.
CTATGTTCTATTTTTGGTGTGTGTGTGGGTGTGTGTCTTTGTCTTTGTCTTTGTCTCTATTGTTTGATTTATTATTACATAACGAATTCCAGAATCCAATTTTGTTATGTAATAGTTTTTAATGGCTTAGGTAATTGGAAGAACAAAGTTTTTGGAAGTTTAGAAGTTTTTTTTGTGCTGTTGTTGTTTCCAAGAAACAAAGCGAGAGAGAGGGAGAGAGAATTAGATAACCTTCTTTTGTCTCAGTCTCTTTTGTTCAGTTTTCCTTTGTTTCCTCGCTTATGACGCAATAATTGACGCAATTACCCAAAATTGGCCCCAAAAAAACTTGGCCATCTCTCTCTTCTTCTAATAATGATCACTGCAATCTATATATCTGTAATATTTGGCGCATCCAATTATCATCATTATGATGATTACGATTTTTGCGGAATATGCTCAATGATGGACAGGAAGGTATATCTATATAAGGAGAATGATGATGATTGAAGCCAACTTCCTTCTGACATCCGCAATGCAATGATGGCGCCGCATCCGCATTATCCGCCAAGCGGCATTTTTCCTTGGCTTTTGAGAAGCCGTTTCTCCCATATAACCATATACCCCGGTTCAATCATAGCGGCGGTGGCGGCGCCATGTCTCCCATGTATTCAGATTTTAAAGCTGGATAGCGCGCGCACACACACACCGTATATAGCGCCATCAAAAGCCGCAGCGGCAGCCGCTCTTTTTTTTAAGCGAGAAATTTTACCCACCCTTTATGGCCGCTAACCGAGCGACCATCTTTCTTCCTCTTTGACCTTCATCCCCTGTCTAGACAGACAACATCAATTGAGCATCATCATGATGTTGATCCGGTGTATGTGTATGCGAACAACATGATTGGTCAAACAAAAAGGCTTAGCGCGTTAGGCAAATAATTGGCGTTGCGGCACAACCTTGGCCACCGTGTGTGCCTGTGTGTGCATGTATATAGATGATGATGATGATAATAACAATAAATAATAATGAACCATGATCATTACCAGGCTAGACTGGAAGATTCGCTAGACGCTGACTATCGGCGTTTGTCGGTGTGTATGCGCGTCTGGAATTCGGCCTTTGCCTTTGTCTTCTTCGAGGGTGGTTGGCTGGATGGTGGCCAACACATCTGTGGCATCGGTCGGTCGGTAGCTTTTATCATTTTTCGCTTATCAAAGCCGCCCCCTACCGAACAAGCCAGACCGACCGCAACGAACAACCTTGGAGAATCCTAAATGACCTTTGCTTTTCCCCTTTTATTTTTCCCCTTGATTTTCCCTTGAACTGTCCAAGAACACCAATAATTTTCGGCTCGTTTTTTTTACTGGCTGTATTTGCATCTGATATATGGTCTTGTCCTTGGAAAAATCAGGCAGACACAACTTTCTCAGCGAACGAGGTAGATGGAGAGCGAGAGATGGAGATGAAGCAAGAGGGAGAGAATCATTCCCATGTCTCGATCGCTGTTTGAGACGGTGCACCTCGTGATGGTTGGTCTTTTGGACCTCTCACACTCTTTCGGTCTATCTCTACAAGGGAGACGGACGGCTTGGTGGCCATAAAACAAAGCCGACAAGCCAAAACCGAAGGTTATGTCAATGGTAATTGATTGTTATTGTTGTTGTTCGCAAGCCACAAAACAATACCAAAACACGAATAGGAATAATCGAGAGATGTAATGTGATTCCAAGAACTCAAATCTGCATAATAATTTTTCCATCCGTTTGGCGGCGGCTCTTTTTGTCCTTCTTGTCCCCCCATAAAAAACATGCGTTTTGAGAAATTTCTAGAAATTTTTTTCTAGCTAGCCCACACACACAATCGACATACGCGCGCACACACATCTGGCAATACAAAATGATTCAAAGGGGATGGAGGATGAGCATGATGATGAAGACGAGGGCGAAACACACGAGGGGTTAATTTGGCCGCGTTCTGCCATGCCAAGGACAACTGCCACCAATCAAATATGTGTGCGTGTGCGAGTGTGTAAGTGTAACCCCTTGCCGCCACCCCAACACCAATCATGCTCAGCATCATCATCCTGATTGGTTGGTGGCAATATTAATTACCTCCACCACCACTGCTGCTGTGGCTGCTGCTGATGTTGAACATCATCATCAGACAAATAGTGTTTGCCTCTTTTTGTGTGTGTGTTCTTGCAATGGGTGGTCTTTCTCATTTTGCACACTTTCTCTCCATCCACAATCCTTTGGCTTTGGGTTCCAGCCCCCGCCTCGATGCGCGCACATAGTCGAATCACACTAAATTGGCTATATCTTTTGGGCTGTATTTCTCTCTCTCTCTCTCTCTCTCTCTTATTGGTTGGATTTTGTCGTTGTTTCGTTTCGTTTCTTCGTTACGTTTCATTTCGTTCGTCCGTCCGTCTCGCTCTCTTTTTCCCCCATGTTTTGTCTTCATCGTCGTATATTATGATATATACGACGGCCACAAGACGAAGTTTTGGTGGTAGAAGAAGCTGAAGACGAAGACGAAGAATTAGAGGCTGGGGAGAGAGAGAGAGCGAGGGAGAGGAAACACACAATCCTTATTGATGATGAAACAAACAATCTAGATGTAGTGTCGAGGTTTTTTTAGCTAGCTAGTTAGCTAGCTTTCGCCTTTTGTTGGATTGGCTGGATTGTTCGGTTGTATGGTCGATTTGTTCCGCGACCAAGTGGCCATTCTTGTACACGGGCGCGCATACCTCAACGATAGACTCGCCAGATCATTTATTGTTGCGATCTTGAAGAGTCAAGAGCTCTCTCTCTCTCTTAACTCCAAGATGATGATGATCCAGCCTGGTGCTGGATTTAGATTCCAAAAACGAAAAGTTCCACGATTAACATTTTGTGATTTGATTGTGATTTTGATTTGTGATTTGATTTAATTTCTGCAGTTTTTTCACAATCATCATGTTGAGCCGTGTGATATTTCCAAAATCATATCAAACAATGGTTACCAAAGCAAAGCTTTTCAATTATATTGGTGCTGCCATTTCCGGTGATAATAATCATCATATCAATATGCTTGTTCCATTGGTGGTACGCCGAATGTCTTCCGCCAACGTGGCTGTTGGTTCCAGTTTGTCCATGAACAAAACTCAGGTAAGTTTCTCTCGTTGTTTCTTGAAGTTTCTTGATGGTAGATCCTGTTTGATTGATTGTGAAATCCTCCTATTTTTGTTTCCCCCTGTGATGTGTGTGCTTGTTTGTGAATGTGGGTGTGTCACCGGATGTGGGTGTGTCCTGGTATAGTTAACCGTCCGTGATGCATTGAACACAGCGTTGGATGAAGAATTGGAACGTGATGAAAAAGTGTTCATAATGGGCGAAGAGGTGGCCCACTACGAAGGGGCGTATAAAATCACCAAAGGACTTTGGCGTAAATATGGTGATAAACGTATTATTGATACACCAATCACCGAGGCCGGATTCGCTGGTATGGCCGTTGGTGCTGCTTTTGTAAGTCGTTTCTCTTTTTTCTCCTCCTCCTCCTCTTTCTTTCTTGTATTCTATTGTTTGCCTGTCTGTCTGCCTGCCTGCTTGCTTGCCCAAAATCCACACCCACTTCCGTTTCCTTTTGAGGATTTGGAAGCTTAGCTGCGATGCATGCATAAAAGGGAATGTGCCAGGATATACTGTGTGTAGGTGCGTTAGGTATATAGCAGAATGATGATGATAATGATAAAATTGTTGGCATGCCACAGGGAGCCATGGGCACCGAACTCCTTGGCGCCGTGCTCCTGGGCACCGTGTTTGTGTGTGTACCAAAATATATAATCCCAAGGGATACTGAGTGTGGATACCTAGGCCGCACGGCATCAGGCAACGGCAACGCATTAGCAGCAGCAGGTCTCGCTCTATATATTAATTATAATGGTTGATCATTATTATTAGTATTTCAATTTGATTTTTGGTTGGATGAAGAAATCCTTTTGGCTCTCATGTTTTTCCCCTTTTTCCGTTTCTCTCGTTTTTTTGTCGTTCATCCTGCATATTTTTTGGTTTCGTTGGTGGCGCCACCTATTTTTTGTTTCTCGCTCTATGATTTTGCCCATCCTAATGATGATGATTATGATGATCTTCTGCGCATATGATGATGATGATAATCGGTCGGTTGGCTGGCTGCCTTCCTGCCTGGCTGGCTGGCTCGCTGCTGGATCTATAGTATGGCTTAAGACCTATATGTGAATTTATGACATTCAATTTTGCCATGCAAGCAATAGACCAGATTATCAATTCTGCTGCCAAAACTCATTATATGTCCGCCGGACGATTCGCCGTGCCGATCGTATTCCGCGGCCCAAACGGTGCTGCCGCCGGTGTGGCGGCACAACATTCCCAATGCTATGCTGCCTGGTATTCTCATTGTCCTGGATTAAAAGTTGTAGCACCATATAGCGCGGAAGATGCTCGTGGATTGTTGAAATCCGCTATACGTGATCCGGATCCGGTAGTGTTTTTGGAAAATGAAATTCTATATGGTGCCCATTTTGATGTGTCCGATGTGGCACTTTCAAAAGATTTCCTATTGCCCATTGGTAAGGCTAAAATTGAACGCCCCGGTAGAACGGTTACCGTTTGTAGCTATTCAAAAGCGGTGGATACTGCGCTGGATGCGGCCAAAATCCTACAACCTAACGGTATCGAATTGGAAGTGATCAACCTACGTTCATTGAGACCATTGGATTTTGAAACGATTGCCAATTCGGTTATGAAAACCAATCATCTATTGACCGTGGAACAAGGATGGCCACAATCCGGTATTGGTGCGGAGATTTGTGCCCAAATCATTGAAAGTAAGTCGTTTTTGATGATCAAAGGGGGTAACGGTGGGTGAGAAAAGATCTTTTCCCGAAGGCGATCATTTTCGTATGTTGTTGCATAATCACTAATCAATTCGGACCAATTTTCATATTTCTCCACCCTTTCGCCCCGCCCCCAAAAAATCAATAGGCTCAGTGTTTGATTATTTGGATGCCCCAGTAATACGGGTTACCGGTGCCGATGTTCCAATGCCTTATGCAAAATCATTGGAGGCCAATGCATTGCCACGCCCCGAGGATGTGGTGTTCGCCATTAAACGTATGCTCAATATTGAATAATCGATTCTAATCATAATAATGATGGTATTGTTCCTGGAACCATTACCACCGACAATTTTGCAATATCTATATCTGTATGTGCTTTTTTTTCTCATTGTATACCTTGTATAATTTACCTCACATTATCATTATTATTATTTTCATGCTGATCAGCTAATCAGACTACTCTCCCACCCATTACCACACCCACCACCACCACCCTCACTTTCTATCTCATTCAATTTCTCTTTTTTTTTCTGGTGATAATTGCACATTTTTTTCTGTTCGTTTGTTCATGCAATAATAATAATTTTGATAATCGTTGATCTTAGCGCCATTCGTGGCGTTTTTATTAACTAATGAAATAAGAAGGAGGAGGAGGAGCGTTTTTGTCGCGTTCACCTCCTTCCCTTCGTTCCCTTAGCAGAGCGCAGCAAAAAACGCGCAATCCGATTGGCCAAGAAGATGTGCTTTGTCAGGTTTGTGTGTGCGAAAAATGGGCTGTCCTAAGGACCGCAGCATCAACTCAATGTAAGTCTAAACCTATATTAAAAATTGGCTAGTCATCCGTTTGTTTTTTCTCTTTATAGGCCTTAGAGCGCAACGAAAACGCGCGATCCGATTGGCCAAGAAGATGTGCTTTGTCAGGTTTGTGTGTGTGCGAAAAATGGGCTGTCCCAAGGCCGAACCGCGAAAGCATCAACGAAATGTAAGTCTGAACCTATATATTGGATTGGGTGAGTCATCGTTTTTGTTTTTTCTTTCGCATTATAGGCTTTATAGCGCTTTACAGGGCCTAATGGCGCATTATAGGGCTTTATTACCTCGCCTTATAGCGCTTGTTTGACGCCCATTTTATAGTTGCATGTTTCAATTAAATTCAGCGCATGTTTTTATACGTTTTGGGTGGTTGGTTGGGGTATAAAAACATAAGCGGTGGCAATATTATCGGCAGCGCGTGTTACTTTTTTGGATTTCAAAATGTATTCTTTTTGTTTGGCGCGCTGAAGTTGAATGTTACGATCTTTATGGAAAGAAGTTATAAGTGATATTTGATCAAGATCAGTGGCTGAGAAACAAAAATGTGGTCCGGATTTTTTGTTCGCTTTTACCACCGAAAACCATCGAAACAACTCTCGTTGTTTCACGCGAACAAACAAATTCGAACAGTGGACTGAAACACGCTACATTTTATAACAAAGATAAAAAAAGCGGCCATTCGATCCATGGACTTTACGGTTCGGTTTTCGGAAACATTGTAACGGTTCATCCTGTTATGTTTGCTTGCTTGTATGTGTGTGTTGTGTGTGTCTATGAGCCCGAACAATGTTTGAACAGGTAAAGTCCATGGATGGTTTGTGTCCAAAAAAAATAAATGAAAATAAAAATGGGTAAAAAAAACCCGCTTGCAATCGCGGCGCGAATCCCATCCGAAATTCGCGCCGCCCCACGATAGAAAAACGAGCAGAACAGAAGAATCAGAACCAGTACCAGTACCAGAAGAACACAAAATGACAATGAAAAATCCTAGGAACCAGAACCACCATCAAAACCAAAAGCTTCGAAACGAAAGAAAATTGCAGAAAGATTTGAAAAAGTTTGTTTTCCGAACCCTCATCATCATGGCCCCAAAACACATCAAAAACAAAAAAACTAACAAAAGAAAATGATCCCAAAAAAATGAAAAAAATGTTGAATGCGAAGAAAAAAAATGGACCAAAAAAATGACTATAGTAACCAATGAACTTACCTCAGAAATGGATAGTGTTTTTCTAATATGTGAAACTTGTATCCAACCAACCGTAACACACAAAAAAAAAACAGCTATCACCAACATCATTTCACCACCATCATTTCCCGCCACCAACACCACCACAACCTCGTATCCTATGATGATAATTGCCCTGTCCTAAATATCCTGATTCAATCCCCGGTTCAAGATGAAGATGAAGACGAAGACGAAAAAGTGAAAAAAAACGTAGATTTAGAAGATCATGATCATTGATCTAGAAGATCAAGATTAAGATTAAGAAGAGCTAGGAGAAAAAGCGCGTGTGATAATCCGAGAAGCAACCACCACCACCACTATCACCACCCCTCAAAAAAAAAACAAAAGGTCGTAATCTATCTGGAACAAAACCAACAAATATACAGCACCTGGATGAAGTCGCCCAACCCCGTATTTTTATAAATAATAAAAGCCAAGAAATTCTATATAGACCGGCAAAGAAGCTATATAATACACCTACGCCCACCGAGACACACCCACGCACACCACGCCCACACACGCTATACACATGAACACCCAGAGAGAGAATTTATTTTTTTATACAAAAAAACCACCAAACACCACCCGCACACACACACACACAAACACGCACAAACATTAACTCACACACACCCACATGAACACATATTATAGATTGTGAAAAAAAAACCAAAAAAAAAACCCACCAAAGTTATCAGGCTGTTTGACACACCCCGAATACCTCAAACACACACACGTACGCACACATACACCTACACGCATACCAGCTCCCCACGCACACCCACACACATCACAGGCCAATACACGCTCAGTCGCGCACGCAATATGGTATGCTATTTGTTCAAGTACTTTAGGGAGGTGGCGGAGACTTCGGGCGGGTGGGTTTGGATTCCGTATGATTGGCTGCTCTTCCATCTTTTCTAGCCAATCAAAGATTGAAGACGAGAGAGATAGATAATGCGTACGCGTCTGCATGCACACACACCCACACGCACAATCCTTTACTCACAGAGACACACACCCTCGCATCCTAAAGATTACCCTTTATTTTTGTATGAGAAGCCCCTCGTATACACAGAACACACACACACGCCCACAGGACACACCTATATCAGCCGGTTTCAACTCCGGCTGCCATAAAAAAAATACTCAAAAAAAATCCACCACATCACACACCTACACACGAACACGCCCACATAAAGAGAGCTAGAGCAAAAAACCAAAATGAAATGAAAACGAAGAGAAAAAGTGAGAAAAAATAAAAAATTGAAGAAATAATCACGAAAAAAAAACAACCAACCTTTTTTGGCACGGTCTGACACACCTGGATTTGAGTACAAAGCAAAAAACCTCCCCCTGAGAATTCCAGAGACACACCCCTATATATATTCATCATATAGGACTGACTGAATGTACCACAAGTTGCTTCCTTCTACAGACAAAAACCAATTGAAATGAAAAAATTCTTCCAAAAAAAAAACAACACCATTCCATTCCACCCACCGAAACCAAAAAACTAATCAATCAAAAACACTCCAAAAATCCATAATTTATAAGGTGCGGTCCAAATCCCGTCATCCTTTTCATCTCACATCATCATCGAAATCTCCAACATCATAATGCTCATCACCATTGCCATCCATCCATTCATCTTTGTCTTCATTGTTTTATTATGTAATTACAATCCGCTTCGAAAAGAAATCAAAAAAAAAGAATGAAAAAATCAAACCTATACGAAACTTATATGACATTTTCAATTGTTTTAAAACAAACACACTGACACGCCCACACACACACACACACTGACATATTGATACACTGACATACATACACTAACAGAACATGAATATTATGTAATATATTGCGGACAAAAATTCACTACCATCGAATTTTTGTCCGTAGGGAGGGTCGGGTCGGGTTAATACACACACACACACTTACACACCCCCACACACCTACACTTCATCACCAACACCACCATCCATCCACAAACATTCATGAAGCAATAATTTTACACACCTACCCATGTATACACTCCCACTTACACGTTCACCACCAAACAGACAAACACAAGCCACAAGGAAAACTCTGGGAACAACCACAACTACCACCTCTACCCACTGGTTATAGTACAAGAATTGGATGTCTGCTAAAATATTGCCAAACGTAAATGTGAAATGTTATAACATCTTGATATGGAAGTAAAAAAAAGAGGATGGAAAGTAGCAGCAGCGGAAGTAGACGAAGAAACGGAAGCGGAAGATGCCGGAAGAAGTTATCGAACGGAAAAGCACCACAGAGTGACAGAAGCACAGAAGCATACAAAACACAACAACAACAACTAACAGCAAAAAATAACAACAACCAAAAAAAAATAATAACGAGCATTGAGATATGGTTCCTGTTTTTTTAAAAAATGATGATGAATATGATGAAATTTTTTTCGGAAATATATACTACACTGAGCAATATGGATTCCAATAACATATAACAAAGATAAAAACCCTCAATCCAAATAATCACATTCGGTTGATACGAATATTCGAGCAATCCGATGAACCAACGTCCACACACCATCCACCATCCACCATCCATTGTTCACCTGTCCACGAAAACACACCCATCTCTAGTGAATCAATGATCGTCTCCCTGGAAACCACCTGCCTACAACGCCAAATGCCCTGAAAAGCCCACCACCAGCAGCAGCACACTTTGATCCGGCGACCAATCGATTCACACACCCTCTGTGATATAGTGATATATGACGATGAAGAAGCTACCAACGACCAAAAATATCCCATCTACACCAAGCGGCGTTCCGGTTCGGTGCGGATTCTCGGTGGATTGAGTGGCCCAAAAAAAGAAAAATTTTAAAAAGAAAAAAACTAAAAAAAAAATCAAAAAAAAAATATTATTCCATCAAGCAAGCAAAACACAACTGGAAGCACATTACATGGTCTTAGCGAAAGTATTACTGATGAATGGAGAGGAATCCGATTTCCTTAAACGAATGTATTTTGCAATGAAGATTTGGGAACATTGTTTCGAAAACATCCAATGAAACATGTTCAGGTAGGTGTGGTGGTGGATTAATTCCAAGATTAATCAACTTGTTGCTTTAACTTTTGCAGCCGATACTATGGCTTCCGAATGAAGATATTTTTAAAAAAAGCGAACGTTCCAACAAGCAAGTGTTGACCAAAGTTGTGGTAAGATCTTTGATCAAATCAACGCCTTTTACTAATTTGGCTCCTCCCTTTGATTTTCCCGCCAGTTTTGCCCTTTTAAGAAAAAAAATCAAGAAAAAAGACGATAATCAACTAAGAACTCGATCAATCAATATTCAATCGCTTCCAATCAATCATTCAATCAAAGTTGATCTATCTGTATTATGAAAGAGAGAGAAAGAGAGAAAACAATGAAAAAAATCATAATTATAATTTCCCCGGGT
>JAOZJS010000969.1:0-16284 GCA_025882695.1 Amerodectes protonotaria
CACACACACACACACACACACACACACACACACACACACACACACACACACACACACACACACACACACACACACACACACACACAAGCAGCTTAACTGGCTGGCTGGCTAGCTGAATATTCACATTTTGGCCAGCAGCAGCAGCAGCCAACCGACAGCCCGATGTCCGAGAGATAGAGAGAGAGAGAGGAGCAAATGTCTGGGTGAGAAAACATGGCCGAATAATGATGATGATGATCATCATCATTATAATGACAATCATTTAAATTTCATTCACATATAATCCACAACCATTGACTAGTACAAATACACACTTGGACGCGAGCTCGAGCTCAAGCTAGAGAAGAGACCAATGGTAAATGACCAGTCGTCGGCTGCCGTGTTGGCCATTCCAATCAGATCATTAATCCTTGAACAGTGTGCGAGAGTATACGAGTGAGTGAGTGAGTGAGTGAGTGTGTACGACGACTTGTTTGTTCTAAGCCGGACGTGCTTTTTAAAAATTGAATGAATTGAATATTCCAAACCAAAAAAAATTAATATTTCCATATTGCCCAATGTGAGTGTGGGCGTGTATGTGTGGGAGGTGGTTCAAAATTCCCAAGCCTTGGCCATTCACGCCAACCAAGACGATAGACACGACCACAGAGTCTTGGACAGTTTAATGTGTTCCAAGGTGTTCCACACTATATAGCTGGAGGAGAACCGAGATTCTCGATCGCATGCGGCAAACCGCATCGCACATTGCGTACCAGCGGCGGCGTTTCCGCACAGCGAATACAGGGTGTTCTCAAAATTTTGGATGCGGAAGACGCCCCTAGTATCCGTTTTTTGTCGTTTAAGAATCTCCTATTTATAACGGTACATCGTGTGAAGCCAATCAAACGTGTAAAAATAATCAAATCAAATAAAATAATATAAAACGATCATCACACCATCAATAATAGCTTTTTTGATGTGGAAATGTGAAGAAGAATAACCGAGAAACACCAAAAAAAACAGCCAACAAAAAAGCAAGCCAGCAAGCAATTTTTTTTTGATGGCGAGATGGCAGCATACGTCGAAACGGTTGAAAAAAAAATGAGGAGCGCCAATCACAGAGAGAAAGAGCGAGCGAGCGCGCGCGAGAGCAAGAGCAAGAGTGAGAGAGAGAAGCGCGAAAGAGCGAGCGAGCAAGCAAGCAAGCAAGCGAATGAAATGAAGCCAAATATTCAAAGCGGCGGTAGAGATATGTGACTCCGCCCAATGCGCTTACTTCTGGCCAATACAAAATGTGCCAAACTGTGACAGCGTGCGCTGTGCTGTGCGTGCTGCCCAGTGTTAGCCGGCCAGAAAGGTGGAGTTTGCCACTGGGAAGATTTATATTTCTCTTCTCACTCGCTCTCGCTCTCGCTTCTCTTCTGGTTGGCTCTCTCACTCTGTGTGCCTGTGTGCGTGTGTGTCAGTGTGGGTTTAGCGCGATATTTTTTTCCAACAAATTGAAAACACGAAGACACGAAGACGACGAGAACAGCAACAGCAAACAAAAAAAAGTGGCTAGATTGAATTCACACTGACACTCTGTGGCACTCTCGTACTCTCCTCGTACACACACGCTTGCCAAAGCCAATCAAAGCAGCAGCAGCCAGAGGACAGACAGAGCCAGAGCGAGAGAGGAGAGAGCGCGCTGGCTAACACACACACCATCAATAGCATATTTCAATATATCTCCTCTTTCTCTCTCTCGCTCTGGCTCTCTGGTTGTGCGTACGGATTTGATCTTCTTCTGCTTGTTCTGCTTGCCGCGTTGCTTGCTCACCATTCGCGGCTCCTCCATTCTGTCCACACACTACACCGCACTTGCACACACACACAAGAGCTTTATTTTATTTTTTTCATTTAGATTTTTTTTCCAATTCAACGACTACAGCAGCCAGTAGCCAATTATCACTTTGTACAAACACACACATACATACTGTTGCCATTGATGAATATACCAATTTCATTTGTACTACTTTCAACATATAAACACTGGCCGACCAAGAATAAGAAGAATTCTACCAGGAACCAAAAGACCCACGAGGAGCACTTGGCACGCATCCTCTCGCTCTAACTCGCTCTCTCTCGTCTGCTTAGCATCACCCACCGCATCTTATTGTCTTGTCTTTCTTTTGTTGTTGTTTCCAGCATAATTCTGCGACCATTGATGATGATGAAGTGAGGTGGTCAAGTGTGTGTGTGTATGTGTTTGATGTGTGGATGAAGATGGCCGGCCAATCAATTTGATTTTGATTTTGGCCATTTTGTGTCTCGTTGGCCGCTCGGTCGTCCGGTCGATCAGTTAGTCGTGTCAATGTGTGGTGGGCGTTCCGTCCGTCCTAGTTTGTCGTTTTGTTGTCATTGTTGTTTCTGGATCGATCCAGCGACAAAAAAAATAAAATAAATAAATTGAATCTCGATCTACATGTGTGATCTCCATGTTCAGGTGTTTGGTGTCGCCGTGGTTGTTGTTGTTGTGGTTGTTTGGTGAACGACCGGTGTTCGACCAGATTCTTGGAGATCATCATCATGGAAGGATCCACCAATCCATTGTTACCGCAACAATCCTCACCGGCCACAGCATTCGGTGGTTCGGCCAATGCCTTGGCTCGATTGGGCCGTCCAATCCCGGGGCCGTTTGCACATTTTGCCTCACCAATCGCCCCGTATACGGTTCCTAGTTTTGCCACCAGTCTACAACCGCCACCACCATCAAACACAGGTATTAATAATAATAGCGGCGGCGGCAGCAGCAGCGGCAACAACGGTTCTGCGGCCGGCGCGGCCAATTCGCCCGGTAGCACTCAGGCCACAATGTTTCCATCCGATCAAACATCATTACATTCAACGCTGGCCTCGATGGCAGCCTATTCGTTTGATTCATTTCTTAGTGCTAATTTTGGTAATTTTGCCAATCTATTAATGATGCAACCGAATCATTCAAATTCACCACTACAGCCACCATTTTTGGGTGCATTCGGTGCGACAGCGGCAGCGGCCGCAGCTGCAGCAGCCGCTGCTGCGGCGGCTTCTGCCAATCATCCCGCCGCACCACCGCCGCCGCCCCATCATCATCATCACCACGCCCACCATCCGCTGCATCATCATAGTCCATCACCAGTTTCAGCAGCAGCATCCACCAATTCGTCCAATTTTTTGCTAAACAGACGATCTGGCGGCGGTGATTTGTTGGTGGGCGTTGAAACCGCCCAACAAAATAGCCATAATCTTAATCATGTGATCAATAAAGTCAATAACCATGGCCATAATGGTTCCATAAATATCAACCAAAGTAAAACTACCGGGTCAACCACGACGACGGCGACCACAACAACAACGCCAACGACGCCAACCGTATCTCCGACAGCCACCACCACGACCATGATCACCAGCGCAGGTAAAGGAGCCATCACTACTAATAATCGCAAAGGTGAGTCTTCAGCATCTCGCATCATCAACGAATTTTGTTGTTGTTGTTGAATTTGATTGGAGGAAACATACACACATCCGCACACAAACTGTTCAATAATGATAATTATTCCGATAATGATGGTGATTATTGTCGTGTTTAAATATAAATTGAATATCTTCAGGTCTTGATTTGTTCGTTCGTTCGTTCGTTCATTCTTGGCTGCCTGGCTGGATCAGCAGCACTACTAAAAAAAACCTGCGCTGGCCAATAGGCATGTGGGCGAACTTTGAAGAAATCCAAAAACTAAAGCTAAAGCTAAAACAGGCTCCATGTTCGATAATTAAAAAAAAACAAAATCCAAAGAGATGGATGACTGAATCAATCTGAAAGATACCACCACCACCATCATCCTCTTGAGTTTAGGATCATTGAGAAATTCTCCTCTTCATCTTCTTCTTCTGTATACCTTGATTTAAGATTCATTCATTCATTCATTCATTCAGGTATTTATTTGTTGATTCATCGTCGTTGTAGTCTTCGTCTTCGTCTACGACTGATTTCTCGAAATCCCATCACAAAGATAGATTAATGATGATGATGAACCGAAGAGAAGTATTATTATTATTATTAAAGAATCAAACGTACATAATTCTAGAATTAATTAAATGTGTAAACCACCACCGCCACCACCACACTACCACCAGGCAATCTGAGAGCCATGCCCAGCCTGTTTGGCGGCCAACACCACAAAAAGAAACGACGGAAAAGAAATGATGATGAAGAAAAGAAAGAAAACCACTTTGGTTTCCACGATCTCATCTTCATCTTCATCAATGATCGGTCGGTCGGTCATTGATCATCGGTCATTGATTGGTCAGCAAAAAATAAGAAGGGAGGAGAAAATGGGAATGGGAAATGAAGAAGATTTATATCCTTTGCCCCCGATACTATCAATAAACTATACATCCAACTATCGATAGTTTATCGATAGTATCGATTCGATTTTCGACCAACGACCGCCAAATCGCGATCGTCATCACTTGGGAATGTTTGTTTTTTTTTGCGCCGGAATTTCATTCAATTTCCAACTAGCCAAACTTCATGAATTGCAACTAGAGAACGTTGATTACATGTATTTCATTTTCCCTAAAACAAATGTAATCACTTTGTCTTGTTCTTCTTCTTCTTCTCTGTAGGTTTTGGATATTGTGAAATTAATAGAATTGTTAATAAATATCGTGTGTGTGTTTGTAATGATAATTATTATTATGATGGTGATGGTGGTGGTTGCAATACTGTTTGCTGGTGGCTGGCTACTAGATAGATTCTAGATAGTTCTCATGTGTGAGATGTTTGAGAGAATCGAGTAGTAAGCCCCGCCCCCCAGAATGGAGATGGATGAATGGTGGATGGTGGACCAAGGACAAGAATAATGATGAACATATTTTGTATTATTATTATTTTCAATGATAATAATAATAATGATAAAACAACACAAAACATTTTGGAAACATAGAAATTACATTTGTACCAAAGTTTCTCGATTCTGTTGGGCCATTTGTTTGATGGGCCCAGGCGCATTGTGTGTGTGTGTGTGTGTATGTGCAGCAGGACAAAGCTCATTTGAAATTCGAATCACAGAATCTATTGTGTGTGTGAGTGAGTGTGTGACCAAAAAACACGGCTAGTTTTGGTAGTCGATTCTCGTATACCAAAGCGACCAGAAAAAAAGTCCAGGGAGCGAGACAGAGCGAGAGAGGGATCCTGTGTGTTCTTACAGTGGCTCTCTTGATCCTTGGAGCCATTGGATCCTCTTTGGATCCCGGATCCTGGTTCCAGGGAAATGGAATGGAATGGAATCTGGCGCCACCACCACCATAATAATAATAAATCAGAAGTGTGATGGTTGTTCCATCATCATCATTAATATTTGAATATTACACTTGGTGCGAACAAAGTCCATCTTCAATCTTCAATGTTCATCATCGTCCGAGGGGATGAAGAAGAACGAATACAATCAAGATGATGATGGCCATGGTGGTGGTGTTCCTGGTGATGATTGGCCATTACCTGGACCTGGACAGATGCGTGATTAATTGATTCGCCTCTCACTCACCACCACCACCACCACCACCACTGGTCTTAATATGGTTTGGAAAGCAATTTGCTTGCTTTCGGACGCGGCCACGACGGAAACTAACGAAACGACCAAAAATTGATTTTGTTTTTGTTGTTCGAACATGGCAAGTTATTAGCCGGACGATTTTCGGTGCTTTCCACCTCAATCCAGCCCTGCCCAGCCCAGGTCAGTCCGGCCAGCCAGGTAGCAAGCGAGCGAGCGAGCGACAAACAAAAGCGAATATGTGAAACAACATAATTAATTACCCCGAAAAAAAAGTGTCAAGTGTCATTCGGACTACCTGGCAGGTAGAAGGTAGAAGAAGACGACGATCAAGAAGAAGAAGAAGACGATTTTCCAGACATTTTCACTGAAACCTGTAATTTAATAAATTGTATTTCATTTATAACAATTATTATGGGTGAAACAGAGCAAAACTTTTTCATTTTTTGTTTTTCGTTTTCTTGTTGTTTGTTGATCGGTTGGCTGGCTAGCTGGCTGTTGTTGGCTGTCATTTTCACTTCATTTCCAGCTTTTCAAAAAGTGTAAGCACGAAGCACGAAGTTTCGGTTTTTCGGGGCACCAACAACAGAGGTTCAATGTCTGATGTCGTTGTCGTCGCCTCCGTTTTTGATACAAAGTTTCTTCTTCGTCTTGAGAGGAGAAGAGGGCGTGTGTTCCCCATGTGGGTGTGGAGTTCTAAACTCCTCCTCCTCCTCCTCCTCTGGTCGATTAATCATTTCGTTTTCTCGTTTCAAATCCTTCAAATACACGCACACGCATGCGCACAAACACGAACGTTGAATCAATTAGCCAGGTAGAGAGGGAGAGAGAAAGAGTGGTAAAATGAAATCACAGCAAACAACTGAAGAAGACGAACAACAACGATTCCATTTTCCACTGATTCATTAATTCCGAGAGGGGTGGGCGTGGCGTGGGGGAGTGGGAGAAAGACGCCAAGGGTAGAGAGAGAGAAGAGAAACAATAATGATAATTATTTCAAAATTTGAATTTTTAATTATCCAAAAAAAACTTAATTGTCGTTCTACCTTTTTCGGGAAGATTCTTCTTCTACCCAGATTGGCGGTGGGTAATTAAATTAATTGTAGAAGAAAATAATTTAATTCAAAAATTAAAAAAAATGAATTCGCGGAACAATTAACGTTTCGTTCGAATTTCTTTGCCACCAACAACAATAAGACGAAGAACTGGAACTGGTGGTAGTTGAGATGATAATAATAATAATAATCATCATCAAAATTATTGTCGTTGGCTGGTTGATTCATTCGGGTGCCATACCCTGGCCACTCCTGTTCGCCAATTACCTTGCGCAACGAGATTGGACAGAACAGAACAGAAGCCATTATCCTGAGGCGTGTGTGTGTGTGTGTGTGTGTGTGTGTGTCATTATTATTATTGCTGTTGCTACCTGAGAGGATAGGTAAAGCGACCAACTACGACAACCGTCGTTGTCAACATTTGTCACACACACACACGCAATAGCTATCCTAACCTGGACGAACGAACCTATACGAACTAGACGAACCAACCTTTCTCTCGCTCGCTGTGTGAGAAGCCAGGTGAACAACATTCATCACCAAATGTGAATGAATAAAACAACAACATGGATGGCAACATTTTTGGAAATTGTTGGCTTGTCGTCGTCGTCGTCGTCGAATTCGTTGAATTCATTAAGGTTGGAAAAGTTCTCACACACACGCAGAATGCTACTGCGTTGGCCATTCGAGGATAGGATGGAGGTTGTTGGTCGTACCATAGTGGGAGAGAGAGAGCGAGAATCCATCCGAACAATCCAAATCCATTACCTGGACGATGATCAAAATCACACACGACCATCCACATCGTGGCAATGATAATCGTTGAGCAAAACAGGAAAAGGATTGGTCACAGAATGTGTGAATGTGTCAGCTTGGCTTTGCGATTGTGGAACCAAAAAAACGTGCCAATTTTGGTCAAACCAATTGATAATTATGATGACGATGATGATGATAATGCGCATGCTCAGGGGTGAGCAACCGACGGCCCACCAAACAGTTTTGCGCCGCCCACCAAGCACTTTCAGAAGCCAAGCTAAACAGCAAACGAAGCTACACTCCTCTCTCTCTCGTCTCTCTGATTGGTCCAATGTGATGATTTGACCTGATGACGAGACACACACACACTATAACCAGGATGAAAAGCGATCAGCTTTAACACCAGTACGAGCAGTCTGTGCATGTTTGACGCCTATAACAACCGTTTTCCCCACTGATTGGTTCAATGTGATGATTTGACCTGATGACGAGACACTATAAACAGCAGAAGAGGCTGGATTTCTTCGCTCCTGCGCAGAAATGTCGTCGCAGGTCTACATTCTACACACTGCTCTCTGCGGCCGGCCACAAAAAAATATTTAAAAATTCAAAATTGGCCCGTTTATTAAAAAATGGTTGCTAATCCCTGATCCGGTTGAGGATGAAATTATTATTATTGTTAATATTAATCATAATCATGCTAATAAATCATCATCATCTTGAGAGAGAGGAGAGAGAGGATGTTGGCGGGAAACATCACCACCATAAACATGTTAATAATAATTAACATCATCATCATCAAATCCAGCAAATCTAGAAACAAGCCGAGAAATAAGCCAGAAAAATTGTGTGTTTACAAAACAACATTCGTGATTTGGTTGGAAAATCATTTTTTGATTTGTGTTTCAAATATTTATTATTAAAATATGAATTTTTCATGTTGATATCTCGGGATATACGAAACTTCGACGCTTCGGGTGTGTGTGTGTGTGTGTGTGTGTTTGCGGATTATGATCATCGATGTTGTTGTTGTTGGATGGGATTGCAACGGTGCTTTCGGTTTGCATCGGTTTGTTACAACAACAACTGATCAACGTCGATGATCATGATGGTGGTGGTGATGATTTTTGATTGGCTCAACAAGACAGAATGTAGCCAATCCTGTGTGTGTGTGTTGCGTGTTGTGGAAATTGATTCAAATCTCTTCTCAAACTCTCTCGCTCGCTCTCTGGCTCAAGCTCGCGCCTTTTGAAGGCGCCAAAGCCGGGCGCCAATAGATCTATAGTTGAAGATATAGTTGAATATTGTTGAGGATTTGTATGTGTTTGATTGTGTTTTGGCATGTGATATAGATTGGTGAATAGATTGGTGTCGATTCTTCTTCTTGTTTTGTTGTTGTTTTGTGTTTTGGTGTTTTTTGGTGTGGCTGTCAATGTTTATATGATTATTTCGTTGTGATGATGATGTGTGTGCATATTATAATAATATGATGATTTCGGGAAACACGGGATTTTGTTTTTGGTGGCCAATCATAATTCATAATCATCATCATAATCATAATCATAATCCGTATATGTGTGATGTTCGGTTATGTTCGGCTTGTTATCATAACACCAACCGACAGACCGACCGACCAACCAACACACCAAACAACCTTAATACCACCACCACCAGTCAACCAGTTGGATCCCGAACCGTAGGGACATGGGACCATTGTCCTCAAGGATCCGACTGAGATTGTTTGTTTCGAGATTTTGGACGCCTCTGGCCGAGGATTCCAGTTCAGTTGATCGTGATCAATCAAACACACGAGGGGAGAGAGAGAGAAGAGAATAGATTCAGATCGATTTCCTATAGTCGAGAGATATGTATTCAAATACAAAAACCGAAAACCAATAAATCTTGTTGTTGTTGGTCGTGAGGTTCATTGTTTTCAATCGTGGCTCTCTCTCGTTCGTTCGTTCGGTTCGGTTCATTAATAATTTCTGTTTTTTTTGGCCACGGAGCCAAATTGGCGTTTGTCAAGTGTTGAATGTTGCTGTGTGAAGACAAAGGAGATGAAGACGGAGAAGAAGAAGAAGCCACAAAACTAGCTCCCAGACCATGGCTTAAACGTGTGGCGATTAATTGATTGTGTTTGTGTGTGTGTGTGTGTGTGCTCACGTCTGTCAATAAGAAATTGGAATCAAGGAGACCAAGAAGAAGAAGAAGGAGAAGAAACAATCAATTGATCAAATTAGAATAATGGCCAAAAGAAGGGACCAAGCGGTGCGGTCAATTCAAACAATTATGCGTGTGCTTCAAACAACAGCCACAAGCTTCAAGCTTCAAGCTTGAATTCAATTCAAATTGCTTTGTTTTGTTTTGTTCTGTTTGTTTGTTTGATTCATTATCTTCGTCGTCGTCGTGGATTCAAACAATGAATCAAGTTCGTGATCGTTGCCAATTAGAATCCTTGAAGCCAGCCAGCCACCGAAGCTATATCCGAATTAGCTATATCCGAAGCTATATACTTGGTTGGTTCAATTGTTTTTTGCTAGAAAAAAAATTCGTTTGGCTAATTATATAATTCCAATGTGAATGTGGATGACATTCCATGATGATAATCACAATAATAATAATGATAATGATAATTGTGGCCAAGCGGCTAATAATTAATAATTTTCTTCTTCTTTCGCGGATTCAACCTAGCAGCCCCTCGAGCCTTGTCTACAATATTGATTGATTGGCTGGCTTCGATATCCCTAGATCCCCTGTAGATCATCACACCGGGGCCTAGAACCGTTGATCTGATCTGATTTTTGACCAACCAAAAACCATGATTTGACCATGTGGTCAGCCCATGGTCAGACACGAAGCTAATTAATTAATCAAGTGGCAGAGTTGTTGATCACACACACACACTGACTGACTGGCCACAGCCCAGGCAACCAATCAACCAACCAAAAAGCAAGAAAGAAAGCGCGGCAAGCCCTCAAAAAAATGCGCGCTTTTCGCCAAAACCAAAATTGGTTTCATTGAAAAAATAAGTGTAAATGAGTGCACGAAAATCAGATCAGAACAGATCAAGAACGAGAGATCGTATCATGATGATGATGATCATCATCATCATCAAGGTTGTTCTGAGGCCCTTGCGAGTGTGTTACAATTAAGATATCTTCTCCGAGAGAGTATGGTCAGCCATAGCCAGTTGGTGGTGTCCTCGCGGTGGTGTGCCCGCCTGGCCTCGCGCGCGCGCTAGCGAACAAATTCGACACAAACATCTCAATTAGTTTTTGTTCTTGTTGTTGTTGGTGATCATGCTCAATATTTTCTTGTCTTCTTGTTCTTGCTAAGCTCGATTCTTGTTGCTCTTGTTGCTATTAATCGCATTTGGATTCGCCAGATGCATCCAACCAACCACGCCAACAACTATCCACGCCAGTTTTTTTTGATCCGATTAGCGTTTAGTGTATTGGTAAGCTGGTTGGTGGTGTGGTTCACACAAGTAAAACTCACGATTTTTCAATTAAACAACTGGCGCGGCAAGAGAGATGGAGGGAGGGAGGGAAGGAAACATATAGCGAGAGCGAGAGCGCAAGGCCGAGAAGCGAGAGGGCGAGAACAAAATCTCAACACCACCACCACCACCACCAAAGCTGTTGTCCAATCAAATTGTTGGATACGATTTTGTTTTGAACATGTGTGTGTGTGTGTGTCCATCCTACCAAGTCAATGTGCTTGGTCTCTTTATGTCTCTCCTCTCGCTCTCTCTCTCTCTCTCACACTGACAAGTACAAAGGGGGATGTGACCTAGAGAAAGATCAATAGCAATCAATTATTACAACAACCACAATGACAACAACAAATCAACCAATGAGAAACTGAGAAATAAGAAACACACCTCCCAAAAAAAATGATGATGGTGTTTGCGAGTGTGATCACTTAATCAATGATCACCAAAATCAATGTTTTGTCTACCGCGGCGGCGATGGGGGAAGAGGAAGGGGAAGGAAAGGAAGGTTCGGATAGAGAAGAAGTGAAAAATTGCTTGTCACTTGTAGGTTAGGCTAGATTTTGACCCCAAGCGCGAAAGGTTACCCGCCGCCGCCCCTGGTTTGGATGGTGTCAACAGGACCGCTTGGCCGGCCTAGACCAAAACCACAGAAAATAATTTAGTCCAAGATAAATGTTTTCGAGGTTTCGGCAACTTTTTTGGTCGTTTTTTCGTTGAATAATGATGATCAGCACTTTCAAATTCGAACCTGATGAAATGAGATGCTGTGTTCTGGATGAAAAATGATCATCTTGAAAGAAATTCAAATCGAATTTTCGAGGTTTTTCGAGCTCTAATTTGATTTTGTCTCCTTCTTTTTATCGTTTTCGTTGTCCATTCTGGATCTATAGGTAGCAGCAACGCTAAGGAGAACCACGGTAAGAGCAACAACAGCAATCGCAATTCTTCCTCATCGTCCACCTCTTCAACCACATCTTCGTGTTCGTCGTCCGCATCTTCTGGTCAGAAAACATCGATCCAAGCGATCAATAGTGATTCGATTGTGGTCAACAACAATCATCTTCATCATAATCATGTTACCCAGGACCGCCGGGCTAATAATAACAACAATAGTCAAACAACATTGGTCAACAACAACACCGCGAATCACAATGAATTGTCCACCAGGAACAATGCTGCTAGTCCAACATTATCGGATAAATCCACTGAATCCCGCCGTTCGAATAATAATCGAAATAATAGCCAGTCCAATAGCCATCAACTAAATCATCATTTAAATCATCATCAACATCCTTTGTTTAATAATTTTTTGATGAACAAATATCAAAATTCCACCATAAACAACAATGGCAATATCAGCGATATTAATCATCATCACAGTTATAATCCGGATACGGATATTAATCCACCATCCTCTCGGTCTCCATTGGCCTCGCCAAACAACGATCATGAAGATTGTTCTGGACTTTCCGACGGTGAAACCATGAATGTGACCGGTGAACAGGTGAATTTGAACCAATCACGTAACAGCAACCACAACAACAGCAATCATCATACGCCGCATCCACATCCGAATTTGATGCCGAGAGATGGCCGAGCAAGTAGCTCATTATCGCGTCGTAGTTCCAGTCCTTCAAGCGATTGTAGCGAGGAAAGTTCCCGGGATGGTAAACGTCGGCGTACCCGGACCAATTTCAATGGTTGGCAATTGGAAGAATTGGAAAAGGCGTTCGAGGCAAGCCATTATCCTGATGTGTTCATGCGTGAGGCGTTGGCCATGCGTCTTGATCTGGTTGAATCTCGTGTACAGGTGGGTGGAGACCAATTTTTTTGCGCTTGTTTTGCGCATGCGCACACACAGACACGCCCACATACACTATTAACCATTCTGCCTCCGTGGTCTTCAACGACGATGACTTCGAAGACCACAAATGGCAATTTAATTAGTAATAACAACCATTATCATCATCATAATTGGTCCGGGCCGGTCCAATGTGATTGTCTCTGTGTTTGTTCAACAAGCAAACTTGTAATTAGAAATTCATCATCAAAATGATCGTCCAAGAATGATGATGGTGATGGTGGTCACCAGTGAAATTAATTCGGGTCAAGACGACGACGACGACGATGATGATGGTGATCATCAAATCTAGATGAGATCATTCTTCGTCTTCGGCTTCGTCGTCTTCGACCATCGATGATGATTGTTGGCAACCTGGAATGTCAGATCATTGTGTGTGTGTGTGTGTGTGTTTGGATCTGTGTAATTATATTGTTATTGATTGTACTATTAAAATGCGATCAACCTGCTATGGCCTGTGATTGGCTGCTGCGGATTGGTTTGGTGTGTTGTGTGGTGTGTTGTGGTACACCTTGTCCAAATATCTTCATTTCACAATGATACACATATCCACACACCAACCAACCAGCCTCGGCCAAAATGACTTTATTTACCAACCAACCAACCAACCAACACAAAAGGGAAGCCAACAACAACCATAAGAATGATGATGATGATGATTGTCATTCTTGCTTGTTTGCGGCCAATCTCTCATCGAGATCGATTGAATCATTTTCAATCAGTTTTCTCGGCTCAGGTTGGTTTTTTTGGCGGCCACAATGCAACCGAAAATGACAGCCAAAGATATTATTATTATTAGTATTATTAAGCTTTGCTGGCTGGCTGGTGGCTGGACGCGCCAAGTCGCGCCAACAACAACAACAAGAAGAAACCTGACCAACCGAAATAACCGAACCAAAAATCAAAATCAAAAATGGCCTTTGAACTAACGAATACTAACAAATTGAGCGAGAGAGAGAGAGAGAGAATGTGGTCAGTGTTTTGCCCTTGGAAATAGCGAACGAGCGAGCGAGAGAGAGAAGATATGTCTCAATCGAATCGAGGAAAAATATGAAAATGTATTTCTTCTTCGTCTTCTTCTCATTCTTATTCTTTCAATTCTCATTGGCTGACTGGATGGCTGGTGAAGATGGATCGATCTTTAATTTCTTCATTCTCCAACAACAACAACAAATGTTCACGAACCATATTCTTGTTGGCCAGCCAGCCAGCCAGCCTAGCTTTCATGCCAGCCTAGCTAGCTCTTTCAGGGGTCGCCGATTTTTCGGCCAATCTGGCCATTGGCTTGGCTCACTGACCATGTCAATGATCAATCAAACAAACACAAACACACAACCAACACCGAACCAATACACACAGGTAATACAATCGCGTCGTACTAAATTAAAAATAATAAAGAATTGAATTGAATTGAATCAGAAGACGAAGAAGGAGGCTGGAGAAATGGCAAATAGTTAGGATTGTTCATGCCATAGATATTGTTGTTTGCTGTTGCGTTGTGCCCACCACCACAAGCCCCTAGATTTCGAAGCCGCGAATGACTATGATCTATCTATCGGTGTGTGTGTGTTGGTGTGTTTGTATATCCTCCATGTTTTCGGTTGTTGTGTCAGATTGCCATTCGGACATGCATCGGAATTATTGGCCCATTTGATTATGATCGATATGGCCGATCGGTTATATTTTTTTTGTTGTTTGATTCGCTGTTGTCGTTGTCGTTGTGTCTTTGGTTTTGGATTGCAAAATCCAGCTTTGTAACTGGTATTCGGCCAAAACACAATCGAAAACAAGGTTGATGATGATGATCAGGATCACAGATATTGATACAAAATTGATTCGATTCGGGCCAACACCCTAGAATCTCCCCACTCTCCACTGATATCCCGAAATGGAATCCCTCGTTTTCCAATGGTGGTGGTGGTGGGATTCCAGAGGATTTATATTATTGTTCTTGTTTTTCTCCAGAAAAAATCTAAACGGAACGACGGCGCTGTTTTGGCGGAGTGGCGCTAACCAAATTGATTTTTCGCCAAACAAAAATTATATGCTTATGCTTGTTGCTTGTTGCTAAATTTCTTAAAAAGCTGGCGCAGCAAGGCCCGGCGGTCACCTCTCTCGCCACCATTGCACCAAGCAAGAGAAACGGTTTTTGTTGTTGTTGTTGTTGTTGTTGTTTTGGCAAATAGTTTCAATCGTTTACTCGTAAATAATCATCGTCGTCGTCGTCGTCGTTAACTAAATTTGAATTGGCCGTAATTTTTCCGAATCGCCTATTCGCTTGTTTGTTGTTACCTGAAGTCTTACCTGGCCTCCTCTTACCTGGCTGCTGTTACCTGGCCGTTTATAACATGTTTTTTGTTTGTCGTTTATTATTATAATCATCATCATCATTATTATTATTATTATTATTGTTATTATTATACCTTTTTGGCACTGGTACAACCAGCAACAACAACAGGTATTTTGTTTCAATAAACTTTGCTTATTCGGTGTATAAAATTACGATTATCTCTCGCTCTCTCGCTCGCTCTCCCAAAGCCGCTTGTTTGGCGATTATTATTATTGTTTAACCGAAAACAAACAAACAAACAAACAAAACCAACTACTTTTGTTGTTTCGAATGATGATCATCATTGCACACCAGAATACAACAACAACAACAAGAACTGAAGAACATGGCCAGGATTGTGGTGGTGAATGGTGGTGGTGCTAATTTGCATAGATTTGTAATTTGCACTGGTATGCGCGATTCTGCTGAAAGCCAGGATGATCATCACAGGCTTGGACTTCAGATCATTATGCTGATGATGATGATGATCATGGATGTGATTGAAACATGCGATGAAGAAGACGGAGAAGAAGAAGAATTCCCAGTACAATTCTGGCTTGTTCGTTTGGTTGGCTTGTTTGTTTGTTTGTTGCGGCCATTCGGTGTTGTTTTTTGACATTCTCTCTGTTGTTTTTGATGTTTCTTCTTCTTCGCGGGCAATTTGCATGTTTAATTTGCACCTTTCAGGTTGGGTTGGGCAGGTTAGGCTAAGTTAGGTTGATCAGTTTTGCATACGATTGATCAATGAAGAACGAAACGAAAAATGAAATCAATTTCAATTCCAATTGGAGCTTGTTTTTGGCCTCAAAGCACACAATATGTGTGACCATTGTGCTTGTGGTTGTGGATGCGGATGTTGCTGCTAGCGTATTCAATTTTGATTTTGATTTTGTTCTTTCGGGCCATCGACAGCAACAAAAATAAAACCATTCAATCAAACAGCGCGATCGACCAAACAACATCCGCAATAACCACAACTACTGTCCATTCCATCCGGCTATAGCTTAAGTCAAAATAGCGTCTAGCAAGTAATTTAATTCAATAATAATGATGCGCATGATCAGAGGTGAGCAACCGGTGACCAATCAAACCGTTTTGGTGCGGCCCACCAAGCTTATTTCAGTATTAACCGCTCAAGGACCACGTTGTGACGATTCGTCACAAGGCTCCTAAATTTTGTTTCACAATTAAAATTTGGACTTTTTTAGCAAATTCGTCCTGGCCTAATCCTCCTA
>JAOZJS010000970.1:0-16271 GCA_025882695.1 Amerodectes protonotaria
CGAACCAAACAACAACAACAATAATAATAATAAATCTAAATCAAAAAAATTTTTTTTTGACGAGAAGACAAACTCGGGACCTGATGTTTTGATCTAGTTCAACCAGAGAGGGGGTGGGATAGAGGGGGAGGACCGGGATTGGGACTGGATCAAACAAGCGAACAAACAAGTTCCCTAGTTTCCACGACCAAAAACAGTTGACAAATCTTTAGCGGTTTCTTTTTTTTCTGGCGCTTTGTCCCCTGGTTGAAAGCTATCGGTGCGCGGCTAAAACAACTTAAGCCGATTATCGATTATCGGTTCCATTAGGATCAATCGATTTGTGGTTTTCTTTACACCCATATAACAAATCTACCAAGAAAACATTTTGTACCAACTTCTGTCTGCTTTATGGCTAGGGTAGGGTCGGACCGTATCCGATCTTTGGCTGTTTGGTCTCTGCCACACCCACTTAATCCGATTGTGTTGTTGGCAGAACGACAGCAACACGGCACACAATACAGCAGCGGCAGTGTTGAAATGATCTTGCTTTAAACTTGCGGTGCGTGTGTGTGTGTGCGTACAACAAGCACATTGATTCAAATTTCAAGTTTTCCGACCGAACTATGTTTCAATTTAGCTCTTCGGATATTCTGGTTTAAGGTGAAGGAGAGGGTATAGTTGTGTGTTGATGACTCTATTTGATAAATATCTGGCTTCTTGATTAACCTTTCGCCTCTTTTTTTTCTTTGTTCTGGGGTGTCATTTGATCTTGTGTGATCTTTATCTTTACAATGGGTCTCATGTTTCGTTTGGCCAGGAAATTGCGGCAAAAGATTTATCTTTAAATAATGACATTACAATTAGCCTGGGCTTCAAACACAACAACTCTATGCTTGTTTGGACAGTGTAACCGAATACGAAAACAATGGATGATAGCCAAACAACAACAACAACAACAACAAAAACCTACCTAAGGACCCTAGGGCTCTAATCACGGACAAAAATCTAATGAAAATGACAATGAACAAAATATATCTGGACCAAAGTAGGTATGGTTGGTGGTAAGTGGTGGTAATGCTGGACCTAAAATCAAATCGTAGAGATCCTGACAAAAGATTGCGGTCCAAGCTTACGGTCCTAGAAACAAATGGGCTTGCCGCGCAAGACAAATTTCTAAGTTTTCATGTTTGTTTTCCAATCGGAAATACACTCAACTCACTCAAAATAGCCGCGTGTGTGTGTGTGTGTGTGTGTGTGTGGGTGCGTGGCTGGATTCGGATTTCAATCATCATTCACGAAAGTCAAATCAAATCAATAAAGCGATATCCGATCCAAAATCAATCATTAAATCGATCCCAGTGTTTCAGGATCTTAGGTTTCATTTGGATCTGTTTCGCTCACCTTTTTTATTCGATGATTGAGACGGATTGACGATGTCTTGAGAATGTCAGTAGCCTTTTGAGCAAAGCAAATGCAGCACTGTCCTTTCGACACACACACAAACTGATTGAATGGATGTTGGAAAACTCCCGGAATCACCGATTGATTTGCAGCAAGATCGTATTTTTTTTCGTATTTTTCGTAGAAAATTTTCGCGCGATATTCGTTGTTGAACAATACACTACCACCACCAACAACCAGAAAACAAAACAAACTGTTTGAATGATGTCCACGATCAGAATGGTTTCACGATTGATTGATGGATGGATGGATGGATGGCCACTACAAGCACGGACCTTGTGATTTGTTCTACTATGTTATGTTTTGATTATTTTTACTATTTCTGGCTATGGTCGTCGGCTTCGTTGTATTCGTCGTTGTTGTTGTTTTGCTTTTTTTTCGGTTCCTTTCGGTTTCAGTATGTTTTGTTTCCCGTTTTCATTCTGTGTGTGTAAGTGTGTGTGTGTTTTTTCCAGTCTATTCGTCTTTGGTTGGTTGTGTGTGTGTGTGTGTGTGGTGGATCAGTTTGGTTCGGTTGGTTATTTTGTCGGTAATGTTGCTCCCTCTCTCTCTCCCTCTCGCTCTCTGTGGGTTATTTTGTATTTTACATTTAACCATCTATTGTCTCACATTGGTTCTGCTTGTATGTGTGTGTGTGTCTATGTGTTTGGGTGTTTTTTTTTTGGCCAATATGATTCGTTATTATTTCACGCTTTTATTCGTTGTTCTATACCTAGCACACGCTCTACACTATCGTGCTTGGATTGGCTAATCGAGCAACACACACACACATACACAGAGATGGATTTTTCTCCATGTATTTCCACCTTCCACCCTAGTAATTCGGTTGAACATCCAATGTACGGCGGGCAACTACGGCGGGCAGGCAATAGAACGTGCGGTACCAAAATATACAACAACAACACAACATGTGTGTGTGTGTGTAGGGTACCATTTGGGAACCAGCGAAAAAATTTTTGCTTTGTGTGTTCCTTCCTTTCATCATTCAATTCAAAAAGCCAAAAAAAGGCAGGGCCATTTTTACTGTAAATGTATGTGTTAGTGTGTATGTATGTATGTGTGTGTGTGTGTGTGTGTGTGTGTGTGTGTGTGTGCTCTTTTCTATACTTTTTACCATACGCTGGGCCTTGTATATATGGGTTCCAAGCCCATGGTACTTCCAAGGTTCCTTTATACTTCTCGGTGGTTGGGCCATCGTTCAAACTAGAACAGTAAAAGATAGGAGAAACAGCGACGATACCAGCAAGATCAAGGATGGGCGCTGATCTTTTTCCTTCGATCATTTGTTAAAGCTATGACTGCCATTGCCATTGCCATTGCATTTCGATCAATATACTGGCGAACCAGCGAAACATCTCGAAGCAAACATAAAATGTGCTTGATGGTTGTACAGCATAAGTTTCCGAACCTAGAAGGCCCTAGTGTGGTGTTCCTTTTGTGCGTGCCAAAAGAAATAATGGAAAAAAATGGGTACCAAACTGCACAATCGGACTGCGCAGTTACCCGAACCAACCAGCCAGCCGAAAAAGTAGAAATTCGTTGGCTGGTTGGCCAGATCTACATTTTAGAACGAAAAAAAAACCAATCATTTGAAAATGATGTTCGAATAGCTGGAGTGTGAGTGTGTGCGACAGCTTGAGCAGATTTTTTCCACCTTTTATTATGTGTTCATACCGTACCAAATGTTCCGGAAAGTATATGAATGGCCCAAATTGGAGCTATTGAATTTTCGGACAAACAAGAACAAGAAAGAGTGTTCAAGGATATAAAAATGGCTTGGGTACTGGTTCAGAGATCATTATAGGGTCGAAAAATGGTCTTTCGGGAATGTTGCAGCAACAGCCGCAGCAGCCGCAGTGGCCCTTGCTTTGTTTCCAAATGGGGACCTAGGGACAAACAAAATGCAGATTTTTTTTGGTGTGCGTGATCGGACCACAATCGCAAGCTCTCTGGTCTTGGCATTATAATTATTAGTATTATTATGGGCAAACGTCCTTTTCAGGTATTGCACACAGCGCATAGAAAGATGTAAAGCGAAAAATAAGCACCCAAATATCAATGCCTTTTGTACTTAGGGAAAAGTATATGCACATACGGATGTTAATTGAAAAGCAACAGTAATTGTATCGCTACAGAGCAATGTTTGTATTTTTTTTTATATTAATATTATGATCAATTTAACGGAATCGAAAATGCCAAAAGATCAAATGGCAAGGTAACCAGAACAACATGTGCAATCAAATGTACAAATGTACCTCTTTGCGTCTAAATAAAGTTTTTCCTTGCGTGCTGATCCCCCCCTAATAGATAATAGATAATATTACGATTGATGAACAGTGTTGCAAACGATCTTTCAACACACAATTAAACCTTTTGTAATTTATTCACTAATTAATTATCATGCTAAACTTAATCATCGCCATTTTGAGCTTGGCTGATTCGCTATTGTTGTTTGCCCGGGTATTCGGTAACGGGCCAAAGCCAAAAATCGAAGAAGTTTGTACGAATTTTGAGCCGAATCGAACTAGAACTTGTGACCAACCAAGAACCAATGTTTGTCTGCCTGAAGCAATATACAGCGTCAAACATGATTGGAATCACAACTGGCTGTATTGGATTCGATTCAGGAACCAAATGAAAGGGAAACAGAGCCCTTAAGGCTATCAATTAACATTGTATATAAAGCAATCAATGTGTTCAGGAACAATTGGGCACATCTGAGACCCGACTAGTGAAGTAGAGCAATTGGTTGATGTATCATTATTATAATAATGATAAAAATAATAATCATCCTCATCATTGTGGTGGTGGCGGAGGCGGTAGTCACAAATGTTTGACAATCAATTTGAAAACAAACGGTAAAATCTGGTTTTATTTTTGGAACAACCATCAAACGAAAAAAAAGAATAAGAACAAGAATAATGATTCTGAGAATTAACTCAAGCGCCAAAATTGAATTCAAAATTTTGGCGCACATTGTAGCACTGCGGGCGTTTGAAATCTGTATGTGTTCTGGTTGGTTCTGCTTCTATTGTTTGCATTATCAAACATTGTTGGTAAATGGTGAAGTCTACTGTTTGTACTAGATGAAGTGCTGAAGACAAAATGTGTTAATAATAATCATAATAATAGTAATAATAATATTAACATCAAGAATAGGATCTGTCTTTGACACTTTGGGCACCGCGGACATACACTCTGGTGTTTACACAATCACTGTTTGCTAGCGTGGGTTAATTGGACAATGTTCCGCCATTGAAATTTGTGCGTGTGTGTGTGTGTGTGCGTGCCATCATCATCATCATCATTAACATTATTTCAATTGTGTTCCAATCGTCACCTTTGATCGGTTCATTGTCGATTGGTATATACCTAACCAGCAGTCAGTAATTGTTGGGATGTCAGATTGTGTCAAATGCAGATTTTTTTTTTCGTGTTCCAATGTGTGTCCGCAGTGTCAAGTGTGTGCGTTGTGTGTAGTTCATGTCCCGGATCCCCGGTTTGAGCCTAGCGCACGCACAAACAATTGATGCAGATTTTCTTGTCGGACGCAATGATAATAATAATAATAATAATAATCCCAAAAGATATCGAACACTCGGGTTTTTCATTCTGGAACACTACTGGATCCAATGAATTTTTTGTATCCTTAGGAAAATTTTCCAAGGAGGAGCCAAGATCTCAACGAAAACCTGGTGGACCAAAATAACGAAAAGCAACCAAAGAAAAGGGGGGGCAAGAGAGTGGAAAAGTTTGGCGACAAACTGGAAACACTTTACACCAACACCACCACCACCAACAACAGCTTATGTTGCTCTTCTTTCTCTTCTTTCCTGGATCCAAAGAGCATCATTACACGCACACTATGCGCGACAAACAAACGAGAGTAAGAAAGTGAAGAGTATCATGATCATGATCACCATGGTGGCAATGGCAGCCAATTATCCATCCATTAATAGGTTCCAACAACAACAACAACGACGACAACGACAACAAAGATCGTCGTTACCATCGTGTTTCGGTTCATTTAGCTAGAGACCATGTTTCTGGTTAGTGTATCTGTGTGTTAACAAGCCCGGTGTTTCTTTCGTTTTTTTTGTTTTGCTCGCTTGGATACGTCGTAGTTGCCATCCCTTGTTGCCATTGTTTGACTTGAGAGCACTTAAGCAAGTTTCTATAACAATACCAACAACAACAACAACGACAACGACAACAACACGACAGAACAACCAGAATATCGCCTCGAATCGGACACGCACCGATCCAAACATCCAGAGTATCCTTAAAGTGCAATCTATGTAGTATCTGGGGTTTAGATCCAAAGTCCCAAGAGTATCTTCTTGGAACATCCAATGAGAGTGGCTATACACTAAAATGCTAATGCTTTTGGAACATTGCTGATGCTGATGATGAATAGGATCAACAATAGCAAACAAAACACACACAAAAACACACAAAGCGCGACCAAAATTGACAATATTTTTGCCAAAGATTCGTCAAACGCCATGTCAAACCGAAGCAAGGCAAAGCAAAGCAAAGAAAAAAACGCAAACGCAAACGACGCGATCTCTTGGGTTTTCCCTCAGTTGCCGCTGTCGTTATTGTAGCGTTGGTTGTAGTTGTTGCCATTGTTTGTTCTCTCTCTCTCTCTCTCTCTCTCTCTCTCTCTCTCTCTCTCTCTCTCTCTCTCTCTTTCTCTCGTTTGCTTTATTAATATGCATGTGCGTGTGTGTGTGTGTGTGTTCCAAAAAAATGGCTCCTCCTCAAAATTCACCAAACACAATAGCACAATGTTGTTGTACAATTGTACAGCAGTTTGTTTGATACGCTATTGGACACAATATTGTCTGACTCACACAGTATGCTCACTACTAGCCACACACAATAGGTTACAATTTTATGCTCTACATTTTCGTCGACAACTTCTGCTGCCGCGTAGTTGTTGCTCCTCCTTCTTTACTTCTTTTGTAAGTGGATCACATATCACTGCTAGTAATAATAATAATAACAATAATGATGATGATCGAAAAGCTATGCGCAGCCGAAAATGTTTCCAAAATATTGTGAAACACGCATGGACACACACGCACGCACTAACACAAATCTTTAACAACGGACATAATCCGCTTAATGCACACCAATACCCTAACTGTTGTTTGGATTTGATCCGAAAGGTCTGATTTAAGGTCTATTCGGCTAATTTTCAGGGATTTGTGTTGTGAAGAGAAGATTTGCCATTGGAAACTTTTATTTTTATTTTTATTTTTATTTTTGGTTGGCCGAGAAAATCTTCTTAAAGAAGATTTTCTTCCCGATTTAATCCGATAATTAGGCACGATATTATCGTTCGGAGTTTTGGTTCGGTAACCGAGATAGCCGATCCATTGGATCCTGAAGAAATCATAGATTTGACCACATTCACAGACGGAAACATGAACTTTTGCGATGAGAAAATCCAGTGTAGAGAATCCTATGGCCGTGACCTAGTGTGGCCTGATGTGGCCGATGATTGCGATCTTGTTTCAATTAGTTTACAATTTAATTATTATTATTATTAATATTGTCGTTGTCATCGAGTCTCTTTTTTTTTCTTCAATGAATTAATTTGTTTGTCGCAAACGGCGAAAAAAAGGTATTCAATCGGACATGAACAAGAGGAAGAAGAAGAAGAAGTAGAAGACATGAAAAACATGAAAAGAACTAGAAGAAATTTACTCTTGTTGTTGGTGCTTGATCTTTTATGAGACACATTCTCTCTCGCTCTCTTTTTTTTGTCCGACGTCTTCTTGTTGGTTTTCTTCTTCTTCTTCTTCTTCTTCTTTTCAATCTAGCATTTTTTCTTCTTCTTTTTCTTCTTTTATTCTATTCTATTCGGTGTTCTTCTCGTGTTCAAACGAGCGAAAACAAGAGGCCAATAGAGAAAGGGACCAGACCGTATTTTCTTCTTTTTTTTTGGGCGAAACTTTTGGCTATGTCGTTGTTGTTTGAACAAAACCATCCAGGACGTGTGGGTGTTTGTGTGTGTGTGTATGCGTCAAACAAATTTCATGCTGTAATGAATTTGAATTGAAAAATGAACAGAGAGCGAGCAAAAAAAAAGAGAGAGAGAGAGAATCCAGATCAAAAAATTCAATCATCATACAATAAGGTCGCTGGGTCGCGTTGGCTCCTACTGCCAGCATTGTCCGAATTCAGTGAGACATCCGAGAGAGAGCGAGATAGAGCGGGAGAGAGAAGAAAAACCGCAAACCCTTCACAATCCTTCATAGATCAAAAAGAATAAAGCCGCGCTCGCGATTTAGTGTTGGGGCCAAAGCGCAAAACAAATTTCTAGGAACATGCGAACATACACTACATACATACGGCAACAAAAATAAAGGTTTGGATAGATTTTCTCCAGTTCCTTTAGGGTCAATTCATCCAGCTATGACCGAAAAGTTCGGTGTACATTACAGGGATATTGGCTTAGCTTGGTTTGTTTTTCAAAACGACAACAAATCCTTGTCGTTGTTGTTGTTGTTGTTGTTGTTGTTGTGGCTAATTGCTTTCTTGTTTTGGATCGGCAATGGTAACAATAATAACAACAATCATCATGTAGTAAGTTCATAATTGATAAATCGACATAGTAACCATAACCCGAAAAGAAGATGAAAGAACCACCATAATTGTATAACCATTGTCCAATTGTAGAGGTCAAACAACCTTTAGGGTCTGGTGTTTTCCACTTTGTTACCTTTCGGAGAACTCTTAAAATTTGTTATCGTTGAAGATCGTTCTGCTGAACGATTAAGATCTAGACATGTGTTTGACTTTTTTCCGACGTTTTGTGATCTTGTTTCGGGTAATCTATTGATTTGATTTTGGTTCCAATCTTGTTAGAGCTACCTAAGCATGGTCCTTTTTGGGTTTTGAGGATGTTCCAAGTAAATTTTTGGCTTGTTTTCGGTCTATTTTCCGTGTTTAACGAGAAAAAAAGTTAGACAAGTTGGTTCTTTTTTGCCAACAACAAAGACAAGCCGAACATCCAAACAAACTCCGACAAACAAACAAACAAACAAGCAAAAAAACTGAAGCAAACCAAATCAATCAGGGTAACAACGACGACAACAACAACAACAACCGCAACAGCAACGGCGAACCATTCATTTGGGACATGAAAACTGTTCCAGGATCATATCGGTATTTTTTCTCTCCCTCTCTCTCTCTCTCTCTGTGCTTGTGATGAATGCATTAAAAAAATGTACCCAAACAGTCAAGAAGGATGAATCAAATCTGTACACGATGATGATCATCATCAGTATGGAATGGGATAAAAACGTTATTTTCCTACTACTTCTTCTTCTTCTTCTTCTTCTCGGCGTAGTGTATCCCCGGTGTAATACACTTTTATCAAAAGCAAATATTTGTGAGAGAAAATAGGAAATAATGAAAATAGAGCAAGGTTTGCTGATGATGCTGTTGGCTGAAGAGTGGTTATATGTTGGCATTTTTTTTTATATTTCATTCTGTTACCCGGAATACCCGGAATACCGGGGAACCGAAGAAGATCATGTGTAACGGGACAATGTTTTACGGGTAAAGTGTAATGTTCCTGGTAGTGTATGATCGGTGTAGTGTACGGTAGTGTAGTGTCTGTGTTTGCAGTGTAATACCATTCATTTCAAACAAAAAAAGCTTGTGCTTGTGTCAACAACAAGCCATCAGCGAACGCGAATAAACCGAAAGAGACGACGATGATGATGCTGATGATGGTACAATCACTGAAATCAAACATTGAATTGAATTGATCTGCACCCAAACAAAGTTCCATGAATCCCGGTATCCTGGTAAAAAAAAAGATGAAAAACATGTTTGCTTTGAGAAACGCGCACAAACGAAAAGAAAAGTATTGATAGAAATAGCAATGATGAATTAGAGACCAGAATCTTGTTCTATTATTGTCATCGTTCAGCATTATTATTATAAGCACAATTCTGGGATTGTGCTAAAATCACCCATTATGAATGTTGTAAACTTGGTATGAGCCAAATGGGAATGGGTCCAACATTGTCCAGGATGGATATTGTTTAATAATTAATAATTGACAGAGCATAGCATTTGAATGATTATAATCACTTAATAAAACAAGTTCTCCCTAAATATTTTCGTTTTTTGCTAGTATGTCGCTTTCAAGAATAAAAAACAAGAATTGATGAAAGATCAGAACACTTTTTTAGCATTTCCAGGACCCGAAACCAGGACAGAACAAAGAACGATGATGCTAAACAAACTTGAAGTTGGTGTTGGTTGATTGATACCCGCGAATAAATGTTAATTAGGTTGCTTCTATTGTCATTGGTTAATGAGAATACGTAAAGGTGATTCCATTCGGAATCATTATCCAACATTTGTTCCGTTGATCACTGGTGGAATGAGCGGAAACAGTATACCTTTGAGAAAACGAGATGCACAAAACAAAAACAACTGAAATGCACCGACAAAACAAAAGCAAAAGCAAAACAAAAGAATTCAAGGGCTATTCAAATTGTTTTCTAGAACTAGAATCGGGTCGAAATGAAAATGAGAACACGCCCTTACCTAGGTTGCGCCCAATTTGTAAAAGGTAAACGATGCTCTTCAAAAACAATGGTATGAATGCTGCACCGGTGATGAACGGAAACGCCAACATGATCAGAAATGGCAATATCCAGCTTGTTAGCCCGGATGATTTTTGGTTATGCACCAAAAACACCGGAGCATGGCCAGCACCGGCTCCACCATAGAATGTTGGCGGTGGTGGAACAAAATCCAAACGATTCGTTTCTAGATCCAATTTCAAACAAAAGGAAGAAGAAGAAGAAGAAGAAGAACATTAAAAATTTTCAATATTCTATTGTGCGCAGTCACATTTTCCAAATCACCAATCTTACGAAATGGATTTTGATTGGCCAACGGATTGACCAATGAACCGAATGGACCAATCAAACCATATGAACCACCATTGCTTGCACTGCTAGTGGGCGTGCTTGTGGATGTTGCCGTCATTGGATTACCTAATGGATGCTGCGCAGCATGTGAATGATGAGAATGATGTAAATGATGATGGTGATGGTGTGGATTATTTTCATTCAGATCATATTGTATCGATGCACCTGTCATAAAGCTTGTTGGTGGAGCCACGTAATTCGTATGGAATCTACCGAGGGTGGAACCTCCACCGCCAACACCGCTGCCACCACCATCATCGTTGGTGGAGAATCCGCCTGTGGCCAAACCATCATTGGTTCCATCATAGCTAGCACGGAGGTTGATAGGATCAATTTGCACGTCCGGATACAACCTGGATAGTGACTTACATGCTCATATCCCAAGGATAGTTGGACGCCAATGGTGTTGAATCGCGTTTTTTTCGCATAAAATTCATCAAACTCATTTTACCATTATTGTATCGTTTTGATTTGAATATTTTGGCGCGCAGATCATCTACAAAATCATCATCGTTGTCCGCATTATCCAGATCTTGTGTGGTGATGGTAACCAAAAAGATTAGAATGATGGATATGTTGGCCACAAAAAACAATCGATCCATTATTTGATGTGAATGGTTTGTATCGATCGCACCAAAATGCAACAACACAAAACCGGTGGAACAATTCTATGAATTGATTGAAAATCGGATCATACACATACACACACACACACACACAATGAAATGATATCGATCAGATCAATCCATTGAATGAATTGATTCTCGGTGAACTATGGTCGCGGATATTGGTTTATTGAATTTTCAGGGTTTTCATTATCATCATCATCATCATCATCATCACCTTTACCACCGCTACCGCAACTGTCCATTGCAAAAAAAATATGAAGTCAATGGAACTGGTTTTTTTTCCTCGAGAATCCATCTTCCAGCAGACTAAAATCGCCCCAAACATAATTGAATTTGGCCACGGCTGAATTGTGAAACCAAGCAAAAAAAATAGATTGTTTCAATGAAATTAAATCCCGAACGAAAATTTTGTTGTCGTCGTTTTTTTTTCTCGTTTCTTCTCTCTTTCAATCACGTACGATGTTCCATTGTTCTGGTTATGGTTTTTTTTGCCTAGTTGCTGTCGTTGTGGTCGTGGTTACCTTAAATTGAACAAGAAAAAAATCTAATCAACCAAATCGGAATGGGAAAAACGAGCCAGTCAGCGAGAGGATGATAAGGGTTATTTTTTGGCGGTGCAAAAGAAACAATATCATGGTCGCCATCGCTCAATGAACACCTGTATACCTGTGCCTGTATGGCTAAGGTCATTGATCAAAACAATGGTAAGCAATTTGGCACACACGATCGGATCAATTTTCTGTGAAAAGCTCAAATCAGACACAAAAAACAGGATCAAAATGAAATTATTTTATTATGTAATAATATTGACCCTCAACGCTTGGTTCTCATGGAATTTGGCTGATAGAGACAGAGAGAGAGTATTGAGAGAAAATTGAATTTTGCATTCAATGAAAAAAACAACAGAAAAAATTTGAAAATTATCACCGATTTCTGTACATATTTGCAACACCTGCATTCGATTATTATGGAACTTTTTTTTCCGGATTTTGGACAGATCCTTGATCGAATTGTTTGCTGTGGTAATGTTGGAATTTGTGCCCACTTGATGATTTTGGTTAT
Source organism: Amerodectes protonotaria (assembly GCA_025882695.1). NCBI lineage: Eukaryota > Metazoa > Arthropoda > Arachnida > Sarcoptiformes > Proctophyllodidae > Amerodectes > Amerodectes protonotaria. Next base: position 12,101 of record JAOZJS010000970.1, read on the forward strand.
CACCCGTTTGGGTGTTGTGTATGTTAATCGCACCATTTCAATTGTTTTGTGGGCCTTCAATACAAGGCCATATTTGTTACAACCAATTACCAATCATGACATGTTTGCATGTTTGGATACATTGTGCCGATGTTTGTTAGTTTTAAAAGCTCTTTCTTTTTCTGGTGCTCGGAACGCCAACACACGCACATACATCAATCGTTGCAAGCCATCGATCAAATATATCCGGAACGTTTTGTGTTAATTAAATTTTGTTCGGTTTCCTTTTCCAAATATGAATTATGATGATGATGAAAATGAAATTATATGCGATGATGAGAAGCTTAAATATTATGAGATCAAGAAGATTGTCGGTAGCGGTGAATTCTGTGATGTGTATAAAGCTTATCGTAAACAAACCAATCAAGTGGTTGCTTTGAAACGCCTGAAGATGCGACAACAAATGTTTAATGGACAGGCCAGAATCGAGTGCTTGAAAGAGATACAGATTTTGCGTAAACTAAAACATCCAAACATAATACAACATATTGAATCGTTTTGTGCAAATAATGAATTCTTCATCGCTTTGGAATATGCCGATGCTGGTGATTTAGCCAAAATGCTTGAATATCTTCGAGAAAATAATAAATTTTTAACGGAGAATGCCATACGAAGATTTTTCTTACAAATCTGTTCCGGTTTAGCATTTATGCATTCTAAATCCATAATGCATAGAGATATAAAACCAGCTAATGTACTGATCAAACGAGATCGTACAGTTAAATTGGCCGATTTTGGTTTTAGCCGTTTGTTGAGCGCAAACACATTGAATGCCCGTACTTTGGTTGGCACACCTTATTATATGGCACCGGAAAGATTAGCGGAACTTAATTACTGTTTTCCTGCCGATATTTGGTCCCTTGGATGTCTATTATATGAATTGATTACCTTGTATCCACCGTTCTATCAAGCCGATCAAACTATGCAGAATCTGGTGGAGAAGATACAAAATCTAAAATATAAACCAATCAACGATGGTTATAGCCAAGATTTTCGTACAATCATCACTGATTGTTTGCTATTGAAACCAGAGGAAAGGCTGAATATTGATCAAATATTGATGATTTTGAAACAACATCAACAACCAACGTTCGATGATGATAATCGATTGCTAGACCAGAATAACCAACAAGAACAGCAAAACTCCGTTGGTGAATCGATGGCCAAAATAGTGGCCAATCTCAATTCAAAAACCGGATCACAAGATCATAATACTTTTGATATTAATTTTAATAATTATAATAATCATACTCATAATAATGATCGAACTAATCATCAATCGTCGACATTTAAATTGAAAAGAATTTATAAAAATTTTAAAAAAATATTTTAAAGGCAGAGATCGCCATGTTTTAACATAAATCAACATTTTCGATCTGATTGTCGAAACGAAACTATAACTTAAATTAACTGAAAAACTTTCCTAGGCAATAATCCACTATATCGATTCGAATAAATTCTGATTATCTTTTTAATTGCTTGAAATAAAATCTAATAACTGTAATTCCTAATTTTGCAACAAGTTTCAAAGGGTTTTGTAGTTAAAATAGTTGATGAGCTTCGTTTCCTGTATGTAGTGTGCCTCGTCATCAGGTCGAATCATATTGGACCAATCAGAGGGGAAAATGGTTGTTAGAGGCGTCAAACATGCACAGACATGTACTGGTTAGAGCTGCTCGCTTTTCATCGATTTATAGCATGGCTCGTCATCGTGTCAAATCACAATGGAGCAATCAGAGAGAAGCATACACCTTCTTCTCCTGTTTTTAGTGTGTCTCGTCCCCGGGTCAATTTACATTGGACCAATCAAAGAGAGGAATACACCTTCTTCTACTGTTTATAGTATGTCTCGTCATCATGTCAAATCATCACGTTGGACCAATCAGAGAGGGGAATACAGCTTCTTTTCCTGTGTGTAGTATGTCTCGTATTTGTCAATTTTTGTGATCTCTTTCGCCTGTTTCAAATCATTAACGAAAGATGGCGCTATCTCTTGTCACCGTAGCTATTGTTGCCAAAAAACGGCCATTTTTTCTATATACACTCACACACTCACTTTCTCTATTCATTCTATGCTGTTGTCAGCGCCATTAATGTGCATGTTTACGAAAAACCACGTGTCAGTAAAAGTGCTAATTTTGACAATATTGTTACATCGCAATAACAGCACAAAACAAATGTTGAATGTTCAAGATGTCGAAAAACGTTGCAGACGAGAACGACGACCGGTTAACATTGAAACCAACAGTATTCTTTTTACGAAAACGAAAAACAACTTCAATTAATCAAGATGGTGTCCAACCATCAGCAAGTGAGTGAAATTAATAACTGTGTGTAATTTGTTATAAACAAAACCTGATTTTTTCTACTCATTTCTGAAGTTGATTCCTTCAAATTTCCATCTCACATCACCAAAGTAAAAGCTTTAGGATCAAACCATTCATCCAACGCCAAATTAATTAATCATACTCAAGGTAAGATTTTTATTCCCTTTAGAAGATTTAAGTTAGTACTCGCGTTGTAAATTCCGTGCACCCGCTTTCAAAATTCCTATGATCACTGCTATACTTGCATCATTTTTTCTTTCCTAAACACTCCTTTTCCAAGGCGTCTTGATGCGGGCTAATCCTTTGGGAAAAATAAAATAAAGATTATGATGTTTGTTCAGTTAAAACTTCCTTATTAGTTTGATGACCAGAAAACTGATCCAACATAGGTGATTTGAGCTGCATAATTTTGAATTTCACCTGTCAAAATTATCGAAAAAACCCTTTGGTAGTTGACAGAATTTTCCAACGCGAGTATGGATTTGTCACAGGTAAAACAGGTAAAAAATTGTGATTATTAATTTAAATAAAGATAACAGAAATTTCCAAGATGGCAACGAATCAAGCGCAAACATTCGCAATATAATTACAGTGAAAAATTTGGGAAAATATGAAGATATTCTCAATCGCTCATCGGGTAAGTGATAGCCATAAATTTTAAGTTTAACCTGAAATACCGAATTGTAACGGTAACCATTAAGTCACCCAAAAGGAATGCCAAGAAGAAGGGTAATTATTACAAAATATCTGATCATGTAAGAAGCTAATATGTTTTGTTACAGTGCCTCTAATTTGCAGCTTATGCCATTAGATTTATCGATTAAAAGGACACAAGTTCCTGACAAAAATGATAAAAAATGTGCCTCAAACACAACCACTGACGAAATCCTAGTCAAACCACGGTTTGTCTGCTCTATATGTAAAATGTCGTATGCGAGACAAAATCGTTTGAGAGCACATCTATTGATGCGACACGATGCACATTTATGTAATGGCTGTTTTGAAAGTTTTGCATCGAAACAAGAACTTGACCAACATTTTCCGAAGCATGTTCAGGAAAGACCATTTTCGTGCAATATATGTGGTTCATCATTTACAAAATACAACCACCTGGCATCTCATTTGACGATTCATGGTCCTGGCCATTTATGTAAAATTTGTGGCAAAAAATATGTACGTCAGCGCAATCTTGAAGCACATATAAGTAATCACCTCAAGATGCGAAAAAATTTGGACAAAAATCTGATTGGTTGAAACATGAAAAAAATTGTAAAAACGATGTGGAATCCCTGAAGTTATAACGAAAATGTCATCTTTCTGCCAACCACCAACACCACCTCTCAAAAAAATGATTATCTCAATGACCATACCATGATTGTATTCCTCAAAACATACTTACTTTTTCTTATCAATCCTTTTTTCTAATCATTCCCACACGCACACATACATTTTTTGTTCTGGTCCACCAATACTGCCTCTCCTACTAACTACCTGTTTAAATGACTTTGATTGTGTTATATAAAACATACTTAATTTTTCGTCTCAATCCTTTCTATCAGTGTTACTTATACATATATAATCTACTGTACTGTTTAATCTCCATCTGTAATAGTAAAAAAAATACCCCAAGATGTTTTGTTTTGGTGCTAAAATCTTTAAGAAAAATAGATTGCGCGTTAGCGATTTGGTTTTTTTTTTACTAACTAGTTGGAGTTCAACTCGATGTTGTTTTTCTTGCTGCTTAACACGTTCACGCCGGCGCAGATTTTCATGATTTTCGCTGTAAGGCGGCGCGCGCGTAAAAT
>JAOZJS010000971.1:0-16245 GCA_025882695.1 Amerodectes protonotaria
TTGGTTCATATTTGATTCAACAGGTGGCAGCCCCCTCATATTGAGTCCACATTTGATTCAACAGGTGGCAGCCCCTTCATATTGTGTTCAGATTCGAATCAACAGGTGGCAGCCCCCTCATATTGAGTTCACATTTGATTCAACAGGTGGCAGCCCCCTCATATTGTGTTCAGATTTGATTCAACAGGTGGCAGCCCCCTGATGTTGATTTCACATTCGAATCAACAGGTGGCAGTCTCCTGATGCTGGATTCAGATTTGAATCAACAGGTTGCAGCACCCTGATATTGAGTTCAGAATCGAATCAACAGGTGGCAGCCCCCTGATATTGAGTTCACATTTGATTCAACAGGTGGCATCCCCCTGATATTGTGTTCAGATTTGAATCAACAGGTGGCAGCCCCTTCATATTGTGTTCAGATTCGAATCAACAGGTGGCAGCCCCCTCATATTGAGTTCACATTTGATTCAACAGGTGGCAGCCCCCTCATATTGTGTTCAGATTTGAATCAACAGGTGGCAGCCCCTTTATATTGTGTTCAGATTCGAATCAACAGGTGGCAGCCCCCTGATATTGAGTTCACATTTGATTCAACAGGTGGCAACCCCCTGATGTTGGATTCATGTTTGATTCAACAGGTGGCAGCCCCTTCATATTGTGTTCAGATTTGAATCAACAGGTGGCAGCCCCCTGATATCCGGTTCATATTTGATTCAACAGGTGGTAGCCCCCTCATATAGGATTCAGATTTGAATCAACAGGTGGCAGCCCCCTGATATCCGGTTCATATTTGATTCAACAGGTGGCAGCCCCCTGATATCCGGTTCATATTTGATTCAACAGGTGGCAGCCCCCTCATATAGGATTCAGATTTGAATCAACAGGTGGCAGCCCCCTCATATTGTGTTCAGATTTGAATCAACAGGTGGCAGCCCCCTGAACTGCCATATTCGGCTTTTTTTAACACTTTGAAAGTACTTTACTGACATGCTGGCAATGTATGAATCGTACTTTTTTGAATTTCTTCTCAATAATTTTGGCGCCGAAAATCATAGTCATTTGAACCATGATATAATATGCCATATTGTTGGTGTGTGATGATAGTTTGGATGTGCGGTTCTGTTTCTTCAAAACACTCCGATTGGTTTGACTGGCCGACTTCGTTCAAATGAATGACTTTAACAAAAAAACAGAAGACGCTTTTATACAAAAACGAGACATGAAATTTTACAATGATGATGACAATGATTCAGAGGCATAGTTAATGAGTCACGTTGTGGCCGATACAAAAGTTTAACCTCAAGTCATCAATGCTATCGTAGTCATATTTTTTGACTCAAGTCATCAAATATTTCAATATCCCTGCACCATGCAACAGTTGGCTATGCATTAGTTGACTTGAGCAAACTTGAGTTTAGTGCACATTTCCACCGCCAGATGGCAGCACCTGGCTATAGTTTACTTTTTCACCACCAGATAGCAACACTTTGTTTTAATTCACATTCACATTCATCAACAGACAACATCATAGCTTAGCTTGTTCAGAGAAAGAGAGAGAGAGAGATAATTATAATGTTTAGCGCGTGTGTGTGCACGCTAAAATGCGTCTAATCACTATGGGCATTTATAGTGCGTACACTGTCCACAGTCCACAGTTCAAATCATCACTGGACTATTCAGGAGGAGAGAGACAGAAACACACAGAGAGCTACAGCTTCTTCTCCTGCAGCAGACGACGAACAAAGCGCAGCAACAAGCAAGCACACTACACTACAACAGGCCAGTTCTGTGTCTGTACTCAGTGTGTTTCACAGAGTTGGCCAACTCTCCACGTTCTATAAAATGGAAATATGAGGCGGAGCTTGTTCAGCGAGAGAGAGTGAGAGAGGTTTTCATAATGTTCAGATTTGTGTAGCGAGACTTGACGTGTGCGTGTATGTGCGCGCGCGCTCGCTGAACTGCGTCCAATCACCATGACGGCTGCAAAGAAGGCTGGGCTTTACCATGTTGGAATTTCTGTGTGCGTTGTGTAAGGCGGGTGTATGTATGTGCGCGCGCGCACGCTGAAATCGCATCACATCGGCAACGGGGCTTTGAATTTTTCTTTGTGCGGGTAAATTATTATTGTTATTATTATGTTGTAATTATGCAAAAATTTTTTTTTGGTATTTAACTTAACATAAAAGTACGTTGATAACCTCATCGGTCTTGGGATCTAAAACCAAACTGAAACGATTAAAAGCATGAAACATCATTGATTCTTCGCTGGTACGCAACACTTTAGCTTGACACTTTTCTCGGGTAATCTGTACCAAACCGGTCGGGTTTTTTTCCACTCCACCATAATTTGAACTGGAGAACACCGTCAACAATTTTCTATTGGTAAAATTATAAAAATATCCCTTGTGTTTACAGCATTCATATTGATCGGCACGGATCACCAGCCTTAGATGGTTGGCATCCAAAAACCGTTTTAGAGCACGTTTGGTGAACAGTGAACAATAACCGCCACGCGCATCGTTGCGCAAGAACAACTGGTCTTCTTTGGCCGGCTTTTTGTTGCTGGTGCTGGTGCTCGTGGTCGAGGTGATTGGTTCGTTCCATAAAATTTCGTTCAAAGCCAATTGTGATGGTGAACAATTCTTGATTCTGACCAGCGGATTATTCGGTTTGTACGTTGCGGTCAGATCGTTCAATTGTTTGATCAACCATGGTTTATTTTTATTATACGATTCATTCGGTATACCACCATGACAGCAGAATATACCTTTCTGCGTTTTGTCCACTTGGACCACCGCAGCCAATGGTAGATTATTGAAAACATCGTTTATAGATTTATAGATGAATTTATGCAAAACATCATTATTAACCTGTTCTTTACTATAAATATTCTCGATCAAACATTTGAATCCAAACCTTCGGTTGATCATGACCACTTCATGATTGCCACGCAGCAGCCACACTCGTTTTGGATCCATCAATTTCAATATCAACAAAAACATCACCACCTCCAAGCTTTTCGGGCCACGATCCACATAATCACCGAGGAATATTATTTTATGATCATCATATTGTTTAGCTTGGAAATATGTCCGATGTATATAGTGGATATCGTTCAGGTTACCATGGATATCGCCAAACACCAAACAATTACCCTTGATCGTTGGACATATCGTTTCTTTTTTCAAATGTTTCTGGATTATGCTGGAACACAGCAGTGGTATCAGATAGGCTAGGCTATCCCATAGTTTCTCATCCAAAGCTTCACGCCATGAAACGAATGGATCATGGCTTTTGGTCAGATCATAAAACGAATCCATATAGTTCACAAAATATTCATACAGCTTCGGTACATTCACTTGGCGATCCAGATAATTCTGCTCGGGTTTCGATGCAGCCACCAAAAATCGTTCCGGATTACATCGTTTGTGTTTCAATGATCCAAGATTGAAATGAAAAAATTCCATTATGATACGTTCGCCGGCCATCGATTCATCCATTCGGGCATCGGCCGGCTCGATTTTCGATGGCCTGATTGAACCGTGTGCTATTTTACCTTCGTGTTGTTGTTGTTGTTGGCTGGCCGGATCCACCGCCGTCTTACCATGATTGTGCGACATGCTTTTCTTGGATTTCAAGCTTTTCAAGCTTGTTCTCGATTTTTTCGCCGATTTCAATTGTTTTCTGCTTTTGCCCGACGTTATTATCGTCATATGGTGTTGTTTGGCGGACAAATGATGTTTGGCTTTGTTTTTGCTCTTCGTGCTTTTTGGCTTCTTCTTCTCTTTCTTCTTCGTGCTCTTTGGCTTCGATTTTGATTTGGCCGTCTTCGGTTTCGACTTTGTCGTGGGCTTCGGCTTCGGCTTCGGCTTCTTGGTTTTAGTCTTGGTCTTCGGCTTGGTTTTGGTCTTCGTCTTGGTTTTAGATTTAATCTGATACTTCTTTAATTGTTCAATCATCTCCTTCAAGGTCATCGGATATTTCATGGTCATTGTTTCCGGATGTCTATCCTCATCAATCTGGCACATTTTGTGTATTTTGGTGTTCCAAGAGGCTTGGTCCAAATCTTTTATAGATTCGGAAACACAAGCCACTTGTACCACTTTCTCCGACTTTTTCTTATTTTTCTTACTTTTTCCCATTTCCTATAGAAATCATTTGGAAATTGCACACAAAATTTTGGCCGGAAATTGTACGAGAATTTAAACGTTTCGAAAAAGTTCCAACAAAAGTTCCGACGTTGTTTGTTGATTAATTATTATTATTATTATTATTGGATTAATTTATGGATTAATCAATTAAATCAATTAATTTATGGATTAATCGAATTGGAATCGGAAAAATATTTGAATTTTATTAATTGTTCGTTTTTCATTGTTTTTTTTGTGTTTTGTGTTCATTGTTTTTCAAAAGCTAACTTTCAAAACTCCCTGGTTTCTTGGATCGATTTCAATCTGAAAGTGATTAAACTCATGATAATGTTTTGATTCATGATACTTTCTCAGTGTATGTGGTTCATGGCCATCCTCCGTAACCACAACCATACCGGTGTTGTTCTTTTCCGTACCACAATAATTGGAACTGGAGAATACCGTCAGAACTTGGTTATGGGAAAAATGATAATAATATCCGGTCTCAATCGAATACTTGTACTGGTGGCCACGTATCACCCGACGTAAATGGTTTGCATGCATAAAACGATTAGCAGCTTCCTCGGTGAACATTGAACAATGTCCACCACGTGCTTTGTTCTTGAAGAACAATGGTGTTTTGCTATGGTCGTGATGTTTCTTTTTGTGTTTTCTCAGTCTTTTAATGAATTTCTCCTTAACCGGATCATTCCATAACAATTCATTCAGCGTACTTTGATGATTATTCTGGTCCTTTTTCGGTACCATATCATGCGGTTTATACGAACCAAGCTTATTCAACGCATCAATGGTCCATGGTTTATTATTATTATAGGATTCATTGGGTATACCACCATGACAGCAGAACACGCCCTTATCATGTTTGGGGCGTATCACGGCGGCAAACGGCAAATTGTTGAACGCCTCAATGATCGATTGATATATGAATTGATGTAATACATTCTTGTTAACCCCCGTATGCCGATAGATGGTGTCCACCACTGTTTTGAAGCCATATTTCCGGTTCACTTTGGACACTTCATGATTACCACGCAGTAAAATCATTCGTTTTGGTTCGACCAGTTTCAAGCACATCATGAACAGTACCAGTTCTAGGCTTTTGGCGCCACGATCCACATAATCGCCCACGAACACAAAGTTATGATGGGCGTATTTTTTGTCCGAAAATATATGCTTGTGTATGTAGTAAAGATCGTTCAGATTTCCATGGGTATCACCGAACACAAGGCATTCAGGTTTGACCGTCACCACAATACCTTCACGTTTCAATTCTTTCATGGTCACTTGTCGACACAGTATGGGCAGCACGTAAGCCATTGAATCCCAAAATTCTTCGTCCAACCTTTGTCTCCACTTGGCCGATGGATTCGGATCCTTCTTCACATCGTAGTAATTTTCCATATACGCCAAGATATACACATACAGTTTGTCCTTGTCAATGGATCGATCCAAATAGTTTTGGAAGGATTTTTTCGGTTTCTTCAAAAATCGTTCCGGATCCAGCGAAGTGTTGGCCAATTTGGAAATGGTGGATTTATCGAATTCTCTAAGGATCTCATCATTCGACAATGGTTTCATTTCCGGATCATACTGGACGTTTCCTTCGTCCACAAATGATAATGTGGCTTCACTGGTAAGATCCTTCAACACTTCCGTTTTCACCATCGTCTGAGTTTTAGTATCACCTTTATGCCAAATACGATTACGTTTCTTGCTATATTTCGATGGGTTCAGATTGAACATTTTCAACGAAGGCGGTATCTTAACTTGGCCCAGCCCATATTTGCTAACGCCCGACCCACTAGGGCCGGACTTGCGACTGGATGCCGATGATGATGATGATTTACTAACATTTTTCTTCGGCGTCTTGTTGGAGTCTGTTTTAGATTTGGCCGATCTGGATTTAGGAGATTTAGGCTTACTGGAACTGGAACTGGATTTACTTTTACTACTACTAGATGATGATTTAGCTTTGCTTGAACCAGATTTAGGTTTGTTTGAATTGGATTTATTAGGTTTGGCCGTACCAGATTTAGCCGCTTTGAGATTTGAATTCGGTTGTTGTTGTTGTTGCTTATTATTATTTCTGGCCGAGCTTGAATTGGATTTTTTCGTTTTGTCATGTTGAGACGAAGAGGATTTGTTTGTTTTTTTACCATTCATTTTTTTTCTTGGCTTCTTCGCAAGTTTTAGTTTTACTTAAAACCGAAACAAGTTGATCCCCGTGGTGGAAAATTTGAACCCTTTCACATGATTGTTGTTGAGATCGGGTCGAAGTTCGCGAACTCGAACTTTGAATTCGGATTTTAGATTCAATTGATTGATTGATTGATTGGCAATTAATTAATGATCGGGAATTTATTTATTGTTCAATAATAATCGATTTAAATCAACACAAAAAATGTGATTAGGATTTGGGATCTGGGATCCGGGATTTAGGATTTCAAAAAACCACCCGAATAATCTCTTTGGTTTTCGGATCAACTTCGATTTCAAACCTATTGAAATCATGATAATGTTTAGATTCTTCCAAACTACGCAACGTGTGCGGTTCTTGTCCACTTTCGTGTACCAAAATCATACCGGTGATATTCCGTTCGGTTCCACAATAATTCGAGCTGGAAAACACTGTCAAAACTTGTCCGGAAAAATGATAGTAGTACCCCTTCTCCTTGGTCGGCTTATATTGATGACCACGGATCACCAATCGCAAATGGTTTGCTTGCAAAAACCGCTGGGCACCTAGCTCGGTGAACCGAGAACAATGTCCGCCACGTTTATCGTTACGGAAAAAACCTTGATGATGACTCTTTTCGTTGGTCATGAAACTAGCCGTAACGGGGTCGTTCCAAAGCAATTCGCTCAATGCCAATTGTTCTGGTTTGAAATTTCTCCGCGGCACTAGGTCGTATGGTTTGTATGTGGCGCCCAACTTATTCAATTGTTCAATGGTCCATGGTTTATTATTATTATACGATTCGTTCGGTACGCCACCATGGCAACAGAACACATTCTTATGATTCTTGCAATGGATCACCGAAGCCAACGGGAGATTATTGAACACATCATTGATTGATCGATAGATGAACGTATGCAATAGCTTCTTTTGGTTAACGCCAATATCCCGATAAATGGTGTCCACCATCGATTTGAATCCATATTTTTTATTCACTTTGCTTATTTCATGATTACCACGCAACAATATCATCCGCCGTGGTTCCAACAATTTCATGGTCATCAACAATACGATCACTTCCAAGCTTTTGGAACCACGATCCACATAATCACCGACGAATATGAATTTATGTTGAGCATAACGTTTTGCTTGGAAAATGTGCTTATGCATATAATGCAAATCACTTAGGTTACCGTGTATATCACCGAATACCAAACATTCGGGTTCAACGCTTACCACCACACTTTCGTGTCTCAATTGGTGGATCATTTGCCTGCATAGGATCGGTATTACATAAGCGATTGCATCCCAAAAATGTTCATCCAATTTTTCTCGCCAACCCGAAAACGGATTCGGATCCTGTCGCAGATCATAATAGGTGTCCATATAGGCCAAGATATACTTGTGAAGTTTTCGTACATCAACGGTTCGATCCAAATAATTCCTGGTGGGTTTTTTGGCTGGTTCCAAAAATCGTTCCGGATCCAGCGATGTGTTGGCCAGCTTGGCGATGGTTTCCCTATCAAACTCTTTCAGGATATCTTCGTTTGATGTTTTCGATTTATAATCCGATTGAATGAATCCCTCATCCAAAGCCGACAATGTAGCCTCACTGATCAGATTGGGTATCACCCGATTTCGTTTCTCTCGGTGCACCAATCGTGCCCGTTTCTTGGAATAAAGCGATGTTTTAACTCGAATGATGGATTTTTGCGGCGATCTACCACCACCACCATGATGATGGTGGTTTCGATGGATGGCACTCTTTCGGCTCTTGATCAACCTTCGTTCCACATCCAATGTTGATGATGATGGCTTGTTGGAGCTTGGGATTCGCTTCACCGGACTTGATCGGACCGGTTGCACTGTTGGTAATCTTGATTTGATCACATTCATTTGTATCTGTGAATGTCTGGTGTTGAAAGCGGATTTCCGTTGCTTGTAGCATCGGTACAGGGGTGAATTTTTCAATCGCCTTTTCTTATCTTCAGGACTTGAATCCGGTTGGTCCGGTGCCATTTTGCATGGTACGATCGATCAAGTTGGGCGATTTATCGAAATTTCCAGCTATTGTTTGGAAAATTGTTGTTCTACTAATCGAATTCTTGTTGGATTCGACAACAAGTGGAACAACAATCGCCAACAATCCGAAAAGCATTTTTTCGAATTTTCGTTTTTAATTATTAATTTTTGGGTGAAGATTCTTCTTCTAAAATTTAATGTTTACAACTTCTTTGGTGATCGGATCGTGTACCAACACGAAAGTATTAAAATCTTGATACGCTTTGGATTCTTCCACCGTACGCAAAATGGCCGGCTCACAAACAGCTTCGGTGATCAATACCAATCCAGTGGTATTATGTTCTACACCACAATAATTAGAACTGGAAAACACTGTCAATACTTGATGCCCGGGATAATTATAACAATATCCCTTTTCTTTGCTGCACTTGAATTGATGGCCACGTATCACCAACCGCAGATGGTTGACGCCAAGGAAACGATCCACTGCTTTCTCGCTAAACTTCGAACAATGTCCACCACGTTTGATGTTACGAACGAACAAATTGTCCAAGGATGATGATGATGTTTTATATGGATCATTCCAAAGTATCTCGTTCAATGCCAATTGTTCTTGTGGGCAATTCTTCTTGGGGCAGAGGTCATGCGGTTTAAAGCTGAATGTAAGCTTATTCAATTGTTCCACTGTCCATGGTTTATTATTATTATACGATTCGTTTGGTATGCCACCGTGGCAGCAGAAAATACCTTTGCTATTCTTGAAACGTATCACGGCGGCCAATGGTAAATGTTCGAATACTTGGTTGATTGATTTATAAATATAATTCTTGAACACTTTATGTTTGGTTCCGGTGTTGGCGTAGATCTTCTCCACAAAACATTTGAAACCATATTTCTTATTAACTTTGGTCACTTCATGATTGCCACGCAACAGCAAGAATCGTTTTGGATCCATCAGTTTCAAGCATAGCAAGAATACCACCACTTCCAGGCTTCGAGGGCCACGATCCACATAATCACCAAGGAATATGAATTTATGATGAGCATACTTGTGGTTCGAAATGAATCGTTTCCAAATCACATAAATATCATTCCAATTGCCATGGATATCGCCGAACACCAGACAATCCGGTTCAGTGGTCAAGATGATGTTTTCATTCTCCAATTGTTCCCGGATCACCTGTCGACAAAGCACAGGGATGGCGTAGGCTAGTTTATCCCAAAGACGCTCGTCCAGAGCCAGCCTCCATTTGGCGCTCGCTTGGCTGCTTTCCCTCAGATCGTAGTATTTTTCCATGAAAGTGACCAAATATGAATATAGCTTTCGGGTATCGATATCTCGATCCAAATGATGTAGATCCGGTCTGGATGGTGGTTTCAGAAAATGTTCCGGTTCATATTTAGAATGTTTCAATAGGGCAAGATTATTACGATGGAATTCGTCCATGATCTCCAGATTGCTGATCAATTCACCTTCCAATTCACCTTCGGCCACCGTTAATGTTGCCTCACCGGTAAGCGACGCTTTGTGGCTTTTCACCTTCAAACGCATTCGTTGTTCAATATTCAATCTTACACGTTTTCGGGACATTTTCAATGCAGATAATGATTTGTGATAATCACGTGTGTTCAATTTGATCGGACTTGATGTTTGTGTTCGGCAGGCTCTTTTATTGATGATTATTTTTCTCAGATTCGTATGCGAATAACCATGCAAAGAATTACGTGACAATGAAGAAGTGGATGATGATATTCGTACAATCTTCTTGCTGCTCATCAAACATTCGGTTGGTCGTCGATGCACCCGGATCAAATGTCTATTGGCTGATTTATATTTTTGTAAAACATTCTTAGCCAAAATGGATGGTTTAAGCTTTTTTGCCATTCATTCCATACAAGCGCACAGCTTCCTAAACCGATCACGGTAACAAAATCAAAATTAATCCACATCGAAAACGTTCTATTTATAATAGACGCGCGCAAATAATTCATTCGAAAATCCCGTTGAAATTCGAAATCGAACGATTTTTCCCACATTATCATTCGAATTTCAATGGTTGCCACCATTCACTCATAGATGGCGGCAGGAGCGCATTTTTCTCGGAAAAAACTTTCCATTTACATTTTAAAATGTTTTACAGCGCCATCTAGTGGTGAAACTTGAACAACTTGAAATGAATTGTGAATGAGAATATGTGTTGTGTTGTGTTGTGGTGCATTATTATTTACATTTTTGTCAGTGGCATATAATATAAACAAAAAGAAGAAAAGACCGAAAAGAAGCAAAAGAAGAAGAAGAAAAGAAGAAGAAGAAGACGAAAACAAAATCACCAGCTCCAGCTCCCAGCCACCACCAGAAAATCTAACGTTAACCCGAAAAGCGAAACCAAAACAACAACAACAACAAATCGAATACTACTAAAAAATATGTAATATTATACATACACACTACTAATATAAGTAGAGTGCCAGCCAGTGCATTGAAGAAATTATTATATTACCATATAAAAATTAATAATAATATGAACAGGTACATATATGCTTTAATTTTATTGCTTGTTTTATCGTTATGTTTGATTCTTTGCTCCACCATTATATTGCTGTTGTACAATACAAATAACAATAATAATAATATCAATCATCCTAGCCATAATAATTCATCATTATCATCATCTATGAATCCATTTAAACGTGCCGTCCATCATCGTTATATTGGTCTGGAGAAAGGTTTGTGTTTTTGATTGTGTGATTGAGATTGGTTGTGATTAATTGTGTTTCTGTGATTTGATGGCCAGACCATAATCTAGAATGGAAGGGACCATTTCGATTCATTCAGGCTGCCGATACACAATTTGGAATGATACACCAATTTCAAACGATAACTTATAACCAAGATTCATTTAAAGAATTCAGATATCGTATTGATGAATATAAACGTAATGCAATTTCATTGTGGGACGAAGAAATACGTTTGTTGACCATGGCCATTGAACAATGGAACAAAATGCAACCAACGCCACGTTTTGTAATCATTTGCGGTGATCTGGTCAATGATTTCCCAGGTGAACCATTAAGACGTAAACAATTGGATGATTTGAAGAAAACATTCGCCAAACATTTGGATCAATCATTACCGTTAATTTTGTTGCCTGGAAATCATGATATACTTGATACGCCAACACCAGATTCGATCGCGGCGTACCGGGAAGAGTTTGGTGATGATTATTTTGCATTCTGGGTCGATGGTGTCATGTTTATTGTAATCAATGTACAATATTATAAGGATAGTTCATTGACCAAAGAATTGGCAGCACAACATGAACGGTGGATCGATGAGAAACTATTAGAAGCTAATGAACATCAATATAAACATATCATTGTTTTTCAACACATACCGTGGTTCATTCATGATCCGGATGAGCCAGAGGATGAAATTGTAAGTTGAAATTTCGATTAATTGTTGTTTTCAAATAATTTCAAAAAAATATTCCTCCATTATCTGACCACAGTTCAATATCGCAATAGACGAACGTAAACGTATGTTGAAGAAATTCAACGATAACGGTGTACGAGCCATTTTTTGTGGCCACTATCATCGTAACGCCGGTGGATATTACGAAGATCTTGAATTAATCGTTACATCGGCTATCGGTGCTCAAATACCTCCCAACGATCCAAGAGATAAACCATCAAAACATGGATATCGTATTGTCGATGTTAATGAAACTAGTTTGGCACATTTTTACAAAGAAATCGAATGATACGATTTTATGATCATCATGATGATGATGATGATGATAATGATGATAATGATGATAATGATTTTATTCTCAAAACAATATCTTTACTCCACACACACGCATTTTTTTTTAAATTATTCTTATTATGTCCAGAAACCACCACGATGATACTCGATTACTTCGTTCGTTTGTAGCACCCGTAGCATGATGTGTGTGTGTCTGTGTGTTCGTGTTAATGTCTTTCTTGCTTGCTTGCTTATTGTAAATGGGGATGTTGATGATGATCATGATCATCACCAAACACTGATCATAAATCCCGTGACCAATTTCCTTCGAAAAATACGTACGTTTGAACAACAAAACAAAAATGTCGTTATTGGGCTCGTCGATTGGGCGCCGATTATTTTTTCTGGCGCCCGGCGACAAACAAATACGAATCCACTTGTGTATCAATTTTTTTTATGGCCATGATGTTTGTTGTGCACATTTTGCTGTTGTTGTTTTTAATTCGTTATTGTTGTTGTCTTGTTTATTTTTGTTTTCGGATTGTTCCGGTGTTTCGAATTTTGATTTTAAATTTCCATAATTAATCCCAATCCCTCCTGTCTTTTAAAATTTAAATTTAAATTTTTAAATTTTAAAAAATTGTGTTAACCGCTTCTATTTTGTATGGAGAATCCCCGTTTCCGTTATCCTGCCTTCCTGCTGCAACACACTGATATGATCACTTTGAAGACTGTCCCACTGTGTTTCCTCCTGTATCCTGTGAATCCTGTGAATTTCGGTTCTCCTGTAATTATTATAATTATTATTATTATAATTATTTTTTGTTCGAATCCGTCGAAAATGGCCGAAAACACACACACACACACGAGACCAAAAGCCAAAATTTTTTTTTTAATTTTTAATTTGATTTGATTTGATTATCTCATTGATGATTACCATTGATTATTATTATTATTATTATTATTAAATCGATCTGAATATACGCGCGCACACACACACACACACACACACACACACACACAATCCGAGGTTTATTTTTTGGTTGGTGGTGGTGGCTTCCAAGTTGATTGATCATCATGATCATCATGATCATGAACAGGATCATCATCATCACCGGTCGGTCGGTGGGCAGATGTTATAGATTTCGATTTTGAAATTCAAATTCGATTAGTAATCATCATCATCATCATCATTGTGGCTTGTTGTTGAAATGCATGCATGCCTGATGGAAATAACGTATCCAAAGATGGTGCGATCGATCAATCAATCAATCAATCAATCAATGTTCTGAACTTTAAAACCTTAATTACCAGATAATAGTCAGTTAGGTTAGCTGTGGTGGGATCATCATCAGGTTGATCTAATTTAATATTCGAATGGCGGATCAATGAAGAGAGAGAGAGAGAGAGATTGGCTTACCTTTATTTGCATTGTTGTAATTTGTTGTTGTTGTTGTTGAACATTGAAATTGAATTATTGTGGCCGCCACCACCAAAAATCGAATAAAAACTAATATAATTGACACACCATAGGACGACACTTTGAATCCCGCCGAAGTAGTAGGAGAAGAAGAACCGTTCAACCTAGCCTGAGAGTCTCAACCTAACGCTAACATTCGAATTTCTTCGAATTCGAATTCGAATTCGAATTCTAGGTCAATCATCATCATCGTTGGCGTGTTTGTTAGTTTCCGATTTTCTTTTCACCTCCAGACCGCATTCCAACGATTCGCGGACACCGAGAGAGAGAGAAAAATGGGTCAATTGCCAATATCCGGGATTTATGAAACGAAGCTGAAGACGACGACGACGATGATGATGTTTGCTTTAGCCAATGTTTGGCGACTGGACATCGTCCACTTTTTTAGGATTTTAACACTAGAATGATAAATGTCCGACTTAACGGGTGGACATATAACGGGGTTTCCAGTGAGTGATCCGCCAAATGGTGGTGGATGTAAGCAACAGGAGGAGGAGAAGTGTAACCATAAAAGGGAATCTAAAGTGTTAAATTTTTTTCGTTTGAAATCCTCAACTGTCATCAGGGGGTTAATCTCTTTGGATTGAACCAATCAGAGAGAGGAATACACCTCCTCTTCTACTGTTTATAGTGTGGCTCGTCATCAGTTCGTCATCATCCCAATGAACCAATCAGAGAGGGGCGAACGGTTGTTATAGGCGGGCGTCAAACATGCACAGACTTGTACTGGTTAAAGCTTATCCCTTTCCATAATGTTATAGTGTGTCTCGTCATCAGGTCAAATCATCGCAATGAACCAATCAGAGGGCCGAACGGTTTTTATAGGCGTCAAACATGCACAGACTTGTACTGGTTAAAGCTGATCGCCTTTTATAGGCTTATAGTGTGTCTGGTCATCAGGTCGAATCATCCCAATTAACCAATCAGAGAGAGGAAAACGGTTGTTATAGGCGTCAAACATGCACAGACAAGCGTGTACTGGTTGAAAAGCTGATCATCGCTTTCCAACATCGTTTATAGTGTTATAGTGTGTCTCGTCATCAGGCCATCACATTTATACTTAAAACTTTTAATTTTTTTTAATTTAAAAATAAATCACAAATTAATCCAATATTTTAATCCAATATTTTTAATCCAATAATCCATAATTGTTTCCATCGTTTTATAAAGCATTATTATCAGTGCTTGATCTTCGTAAAAGCAACAAGCAATGTTGGCTGGCTTTAGCGACCAAGTTTGCCAGATGGGCTCTGACATGGTAGGGCAATGTTGTTCTGTCATTCTCATCGCACAAATACCGATTGAACATTGTGCCCATTTTTAGGGGTGTGTTCATTTCTTCCCTCTAGTAACTAGAGTCTAGTTGAATTTACTGGGAATAATAATACTGGGGAAATGGAATATAACGGCAGCGCTGTAAAAACCGGCCACTACTCTAGCGTCTTGTGATCTTGTGATCTTGTTGATCTTCCAAATTTTTATTATATGGATAATAGTTCTTGTTCATGTTGGTGTGTTACACCTAATTGTAGATCGTGCTTCATTAGTGCTTCATAACGTGAATCAATGAAAGATTTTGACAATGATGAGGATTTCTCTTCGTGAATATCTTTTATTTTTTGCGATTATCAATTGCAAGAGGGGGTGGGAACGGATGTTATTTTTTTCATAATCATAATCCGCATCCATCTCGCTGGACCGGAGACTGCCGGCAGCGCTCTGGGCTGATCGGAAAGCACCTTGAACACCAATTCGATAGATAGTCTTAGTTTGTCGGAAATGTTTGATTTTATCTGATCCATGGTGCACGCGGCAAGGGCCAAGAGAAGAGTGTGTGTATGTGTGTGCCTCGTCATCAGGTCAAATCATCACTGGTGGACCAATCAGCGAGCGAGAGAGAGAGAGGAATGCACCTCCTTCTACTGTTTATAGTGTGTCTCGTCATCAAGTCAAATCATCATGGGTGGACCAATCAGCGAGCGAGAGAGAGGAGGGGCATATAGGGTTTCGTCTCTTGTTTGTGTGTGTGAGAAATACGCTTCTTGTTGGTGGGCGGCGCTTGAGGTGGGCCGCACCAAAAAATTATGTTTTTGATGGGCGGCAGCACACTGGTTGCTCACCACTGTTGATCTGAGGATCTTGAAAGTGGTTCGCAACCAAATTTTTTTTTGTTGTTTTTCGTGGATTTTCTTTTTTTAAAAAATCGAACATCAATGATGATGATGATGATCGATGCAAATCGAATATGCACGATCCGTGATTGAATGGAAAATGGCCAAGAAATTGTTGTTGTTGTTGTTGCTCGAAACACACAACGCCAGGATTGCACCAATCATTTTAGATTTTCGGATTAATCGGATTTATAAAAATAGCTACAAGCCATTCATATCCAAAATGGCTACTTGGCTTTTTGGGGTGCTGCCACAGCAGCTACCGTTTTGGTGGATCAATCGCCTTGATCCCTGATCTTCAGGATGTTTCAGTGGCCGAGTTGTTTTTAATCCGCAGGATATTCTCCACGATTAAGCTGTGGTGGTGGTGGGAGTCGCTTGCTGGCTGGCCGGGTGGGAGGAGCCGATAAACCATTAATCCATGATGATCATAATGTGAATCTAGATCAAAGCTTGGATTTTAGCTTAATTGATTTTCGATCATTTTTGATTCGGAAATT
>JAOZJS010000972.1:0-16201 GCA_025882695.1 Amerodectes protonotaria
CATTCATATGTTTATAATTATTAATTTTTCGTTACCCAAATTTTTTTGAATTCAAAAAAAAAATTTGGTCCATACAGGGTTAAATTGGTCCGTTGAATAAAATAGTTGCTCACACCTGGTTTAAATCAAAACGATTTTTGCACTTTTCGCAAACATGTGCCAGGTGGATCGGGGCGTTTTGAAAAGTTTTTTTTGGCAGGCAGCAGTTGCTAAATCACACCGGATGGTGATGAATAATTATCAAGATAATGAGAAAAACTGTTTTTTTCTAGCGGTTTTTCCCCCAAGAAAACAGAACAGGGAACAGTTAAACTTTTACACAGACGTTGTTTCGCGCCAAGATTTAATTCTGTTTGAAGGCCATTAAACAGAATCATCCTATATCTCTCTGTCCTTTTTATTTGAGCAACACTTACCTCGTATATCAAATAGAACAAGTAGAACAATGCAGCATATTGAATGGTTTTGACATAGATCCAGAATACTTTCGATACAAGATCCTCGAGGACATCATCATCTTCGGGAAAGTATGTTTCCAATTCTCTAAAATCCATCGAATTGCTACAATCAAAACGCAGAAGAAAAACGAAAAAAAAAATTGGAAATTCAAAATTAATCGGAATCAAACGCATGCGCAGGAGCAGCACTCAGGTGTTCAAGAATTCAAACCCAGAATTCTAGGCCTATTTTATTTGGGAACAAAGTGAAAACTCTCGTTCGCATTCTAAGTGATTTCCTGTAGCACCAAAAACAAGGAAGAAAAAACATTAGCTTCATTCATTAACATTCACGTTGTTGATGGCACAAACGAGACAAGTTTAATTAATTTAATTTTGGGACCCTTCTTTTCTGGTTCGATTGGCCGTTGAGCGAACAGAGCATTAGCAGCCGTTCAAGAATAAGGCCCATAAGAATGTAGAAACGGAATCCGAAAATTGATTCCAAATCAACGAATGTTGGAACAGTCCACGAAAGCGGGTATTACATGACAATGAAAGCGAAAATCGCTATGTTACAAATGGTTTTCTATTTCTAGACAAGGATTCTTCTTTTTTCGTGTTTCTAGATTTGCTTTTTTTTTCCGAATCTGCTTGTGTTCTCTTATCATCAAAGCTATTGCGGTTTGCAGAGCGCGCCTACACACACACACACGAACTGGGAACGGATGTTGAAACATTGGTTTTTGGTTACTTTTTGATAACGATTCCGAGAGGAAAGGAGAAAAGCAATCCTCAGATTTGCCCGTCCGTTGGCCCCATCCCAGAATTCTACGATTCTCATTAATTTTCCTCTCTCTCTCTCGTTGATGTTGGAAGAGAACTTCGTCTAAGGAAAGAATTCAAGTTGGCTTTTTTTACCGAAAATGAAACAGCTATCCGCAAAGATGAAAGATAATACCGCGCGTGATCATCTTGGTCGGATATGATCTCGTTTGGCCGGAAAATCGAAACATGTGATTCGGTTTGTTTTCCAAGATTGATTTTGGATTGTGAAACAACAAAACAATCGGAAAAAAACAGGCCAAACAATCTTGTTAGCAATATTAACATCTTTATTATTTCATCATTATCATCATGTCACTACACCAGAGTTATGATTGGCGAAAAGAACTTTGATGGAAAAGTTTCCGTCTTTTCCCTAATCAAATCAATAAATAAGAAGTTCCGGGAAAAAAGAATATCAGGCCGAAATTGGAGCAACACAAATTGGAATAACATTTTTCCGGTGTTTCAGGGTTCAATCAAAGCGAACATCTTTCTGGTTACACACACACACACCTCCCTCCTTCCATCTCTGAGCAGAATATTTGCTAAGAAGGTAATTTAATCATTCATCAAGGCCGGAAGAGAGTATGGATTTTCGATAACTTCCGATAAAATTGATTAGATCGAAACCGACAAAATTTAAATCGACCACTATTTCCACCCAAAGATGGAATTCTTCACGAATATCCCAGAAAATGATGCAGGGTGATATTGTTCACCATAATGAGTCAATTTAAATTTAAATTGACTTTCAGGATTGTTGGTTCGGGATGATATTGTATTGCAAACAAACAAAATGAGAAAAAAGCACCAAAAAAAATTTGCTCCTCAGAATCTTGCGGAAGCCATTTTGGTTTCATCGAAAACATTGAACAAACAGAATAATATGGTACTGTGTAGGCTCACAAGACTGGCAAAAAACAGCCATCAACGTTTGATGCATTGTAACAATGTTGTGTTTTGGTTCAACAACGAAAAACAATGGAAAAATTATGTTGAAAGCAAAGCAACAAACTAAAATGAAAAAAAAAATTCCCTCCCTAACCGTTTGCTGGCTTCGTTCCAGTGTTCCTAGTATTCCTCCGATTCCGGAACCCTGGTTCCCCTGGGTTAATTTATGTTAATTTATTTATTTTTTTAATCAACCCTCGCTCCCTCGCTTCTGAAGCGCACGAGAAATTTGGGGCACCTATCGGCTGTTCCAAACTTTTCCATCTATAATTTTTGGGAACACACTGAACCAGAAAGAATGAAAATGAGAAAAGACACGGGACCAGGAAAAAATGCGTACATCCAAGCATGTGAAGATACCGTCGTCTTGGAACTCCTGGAGCGTTATTTTTTTAACTTGAACCATCAAGATCAAAGAAGTTTTTCAAAAATTTTGACAAAAGAATCAAATTTCATTCAAATTTCAATTTGTTCGCTTTGGGCTGGAAGGAACACGGGTCCGGAAAGAGAGAATCCTGTCCGCTCAATATGGTTTGGCGCGCAAAGCGGACAAGCACTTTTTTTATTTTTTTTGCAACAAAAATATAATGAAATTTCCACACACCCCCACACATACAAACTCTCTTTTTCGGTGTTTCGTTCGGAAAATTTAATTTTTTTGCCATTGTTCTACAGTAGGCAGAGACAAGAAATGTGGGCCTGATATTCCGAATAATAATTCTATTTGGGATACACACCCACACACACAAAGACAAAATATGGAATATTTTTTAGGGGGCAATTGTGCTACATCGTATAGTTTTTCTTTGGGCACGGTAGCATGTTTTCCAAAAAGAAAAAGATAATTGGACACCAACTACTATGCTTGGTCGGAATTCAAACCCGTACATACACACATACAACCGAGATTCGGTATCCAAGTATCGCATCTTCATTCGGCAAAAGCAGAAAATTCTAGAATCCTCACGCGTCTAATTATCATTTTTATCCACCATATTCTGTGCAAACATTCCGGAAATTACATTTGTAAAGCTAATTATTAATAATCATCATCATAATGATTATTGTAATGAATATTAATTTTTTATTCTGCTTCCAGCAGTGAAATCGATACTGTTTGCACTGAAATAGAGCTGAAAATAGATCCGGTTCAGCTTTTCAACCAGGTGCGTTCAAGGCGGAGAAATTTCCGATGCGCGAACGCGTCTGATGCGGTTTGCAAACAATTAATTTGATTACGTACACGCGCATACACACACCTATAGGTTGATGATAAACTTTTAGTTGTCATAGCAATCAAACACTATTCGTCAATATTTCCAAAGAAGGTGGAGGCTACACACACACAAGCTACATTGGCAAATACGTTACGGCCTTTTGGCCTGTTTTCGTCAAACACCAAAAGAGGAAAAAGAAGGAGGGGATAGAGTACAGCTCTAACAACATCGTTGATAATTAAATTTGTGTATTTCATCGCAAAAATCAATGACTGTGCATGTGAAATGTGCACTAATGTGGGCGGTATGCATGTATTGTATCATCATCATGGATATCATATTACGAATGCAAATTTTTTTCATTCTCTTCATGCGAAAACCCTTATTTGCCCTCCCACTATTTTCATGTGCACAACTTTCACAGTGCAATAGTGTTGCTAGCTGAAAACAACCTATCTGAAGGGAGGATAAATTTCAATTCCGGTTTTTCGCTTCTGATTACCAGAAATACAAAAATGGAAACTAATTCCTTTGTTCTTAACCGTTTTTTTTGGAGCTATGAACCAGAAGGGGCAAAAACCGTAAGGGAAATATGCAACGGTTAGAACCGAATAGAGCGGAATGGTTTCAAACCATACCATCTTCACTAGGATTAACTAGGAAAGGATCCAGGCTATGGAAAAGAAAATTTGATAAGCTGTTCGCTGTTCACAAAGACAGATTATTTGATACAATTTTCCATGTGTGATCAACCTTAAAAAGGATGGAGATAGGATCAATAAATATCAAAAAAATAATACTTACAAAGGAAGATCATAATCCCAGACTTCCGTTACTAGCATACGAAATTGATCGTAGATGAAATGAACGAAAAAATAATCAATAAAACTGGCCAATAGACGTTTTTTGATGGTGGGCAATTTCATTATGATTCCATTATTACCTATATTGATCGACGGTACATGGAGTAAAATAAAATGAAACGATAAAATGATTAGTAAACTTTTCCAGAATCTCCATCATCATCATCGTCGTCATCTAGAATGCAAAAACTTTTTTCCTTCTTTTGATACGACGCGACAAAGTTCGACCATATAATCCATAATCATAAACATAACTTTGCTTGAATGGTGCCAATTTCCGGCGCTAAAACTTATTCGCCATTCTGATAGAGGCCGGGCGGCTTGGGCCCATGACAATAATGATTACCATCATCATCATCATCATCATGCCTGACATCTTTTTACAACCCGAACAAAAAAGCCACTCTCAGCGATGGAACACTCTGAACTCAACAACCATCCAATCATTGTGTGCGTGTGTGAATAAATTTCACCCGAAAGATGCATCGAATAATGGAAAAAACACCAAATCGTTTTTTTCTCTTTCTCCTTTCTGGTCCCCAGGATCCCTACGAGCAAAAAAACTGTGCTGCTGCTGTCGCATGTCACTCCTGTGAATAGCATTCAATCATTGTATGTGTTCTGCCATGCTAAACATTGCTTGAAGGTTGTTCCATCACAGAATATTCTGAATTCTGGAGCCATTCAAAACAGTCGATACGCTTGTGACAAAGACTGAATGATCCCGGAATGATTCCAAAAGGATCGGGCAAACAAGCTTTATTATTGTTGTTGACGTTGTTGGTGTTGTCATCATCATCAACAGCTCCTCTTCGGATTGGCTGAGGTTCATTTAGATGCGGTTATTTGGGTTAAAAAGTTTTGCGGAGCAAAAAATTATCAAACTTGCTCGATAACTAGCTTTAGCAACAGTACCAAAAAAAAACGACATTCGGTTATGCCTAGTTTAGTTTGACAAATTTGAATTCAAATTCAACGAATAATAACCGACGACAAAAAAAGTAATAATGGCTCTTCTTGCTCAATGGGTGTGCGTGTATCGAGCATCAATTGCTTCAGCATTATCATCATTATATCTTCGGCGGTGATTGAGAAATATAGTGTCATCTCCATAGGCTGGCTGGCTGGTTTTATTATTGTTGCTTTGAATCCAGAGATTCGATTCCTATCACTCTTGCTCAAGAAATGCTTTTGCTTTAAGAAATCCATTCCACGACCATTAAGAATTCACTCAAGTTGAAAGTGGCCATTTTCCCGAAAATTCTCAATTTTTTCTCCCAAAAAGCTTTCTCTTATTCTCTCTTTTTTTTCTTTATTTTCCCGCTATCGTTTCGGACCCGAACGAAAATCCGATTTCATTTGCTATGCTTGTTGTATGGTGTTTTTATTATGATTTTATATTTCCTAGTTCGTTTTGTTCATTGATCGTGTCTGGGTGCGTGTGTGTATGTGTGTCTGGGGATTCCATAATTTGAGTGTATGTGTGTGTTCACCCAAAATGGAAAAACAAACGACAAACCGAATGAAAAAAATATGAAGAAAAGTGCAAAAGAAAAATTGAAATTCAATATAAAACCAATAACAAGTAATAAATTGGAAACCATGCAAATACAAAACACACGTAGAACGAAGAGCTTTTTGAGAGAAACCCAAATCGGAAATAGCTTTTTTGTCTTTTAGATCCGGTTCGACCAAGAGTCCAAGATGTTAGTACTGCGCACGTTTAATCAAAAAATGTAGCTAATGTCAATTATCAAGTTTGAGAGTGGCCTCCAGAATAAGAGAAATAAACTAGGGTTAGGCCCTCTGTAAAGGAGGTGCGACAAAAAGAAGCGTACGCGTGCTGCGCACTTCCTTTACAGAGGGCCTAACCCTAGAAAGATGAAATGGCGCCGGAGAAAGAAAAGCAATTTATAGATTCTGGATCGAGCTTGGGTCTTAAGATATTTTGTAAAAAATCAATGAATCGATTATTGATGTAATTACAATAAAAATAATATTGCAGTTTGCATAATAATAATAATGATTTTAAGATTCGCTTTTTGCGAAGCGCAAAATAAAAAGTGAAAGGGTTAAAAAATAAGGCGTCAGACGCCGAACGGAGTTGCCGAGAGTGAGAGAACGCTAAATGAGCGACCCGAATCAATATTCTTTTGGCATTTTATTATTATTATTATTATTATTATTATCATGATTCTTGCTTCCTGTAGCTCAAGCTATAGAGCTGATGTTAGTCTAAAATCGGGAACTTTCTCCTACAACTACTTCTTCACAATTAATGTGCGCCTTTGGGAAAACGGTCCATTAGGCTTTGTGAAAATAATACGAAGACCAACCAATCGAATCCCATAGAATAATAATGGATTCTGTGGAAACCCAAACGAAGAGAACCAAAAAATAAAAGAGAATATTCTTTCTTTCTTTTTTTGCTCCTAGATATGGCCTTTTGTAGGCTTTTTCCGAGTCGGTAACGAATCGACTCTTTTTTAACCAATCAAAAAACAACCACGACGGGAAAAAAGTTTAGAAGGGGTTATTTGTGGCCTTTTTTATCGGTCGATTTTTTTTCGGTTATCGGTATCGCCATTCTCTAAATGAGCTGATCTATAGTGGCCCAACAGTGGTCGGTGGCGGTATCATTAAAATTAATCGCTAGACAAACACCCAGAAAATATAAATCCAAAGTAAAAATATCGGGTTTCATTATGGAACCACGAAAACCATAGGGACCATGAGGATCATACACGCACACATTGTATAATTAGCTTAATTAAAGCATATTTTAAATCAGAGGTGAGCAACCCGCGGCACGCATGCCGCCCATCGAACATTTGAGGGCAGCCCACAAAAGCATTTCTAAACAGAAGACAAAGCAATATCCCTCTCTGATTGGTCCAGTGATGATTTGACTTGATGACGAGACACACTATAAATCGATGAAAAGCGATCAGCGACTAGTACAAGTCTGTGCTTGTTTGACGCCTATAACAACCGTTTTCCTTCTGATTGGTTCGCTGTGATGATTTGTCCTGATGACGAGACACACTACAAACAAGAGAAGAGGAGGTGTATTTCTCTCTCTGATTAGTCCAATGTGATGATGTGACCTGATGTCGAGACACACTTTAAACAAGAGAAGAAGGCGTATTTCTGTTCTGCTGTTCAAAGACGCCGTCGTAGGTCTACTTCCTACACTACTTTATGTGCGGCCCGCTAAAAAATTTTAAGATTTGAATTGGCCCTCGGATCAAAAAAGTTGCTAACTTCTGTTTTAAACGATTAGAGCTTTTGGTTTGATGATTCCCGGCTCAGAGAAGAGATAATTCCGGAAAATATGATTTTTGCTGCGCTGCAAAAAAGTCCAAATTATATAATTTAAGCCAAAGACACACGGCTCTGGATTATGGAAGAACCAGCAACTAGAACTAAATTCAAATCTCCATTTGAATTTCCTTCAGACGCAGAGAGGTCAACTTTTTTGGGTTATTTCTGCTTCCAAAACGAGCAGCAACAACTACTACCGCCCCAATCGAAATCGAATTCTCTGAAAAATTGTTTCAGAACAAAGTTTCGAATTTCTTTTTCAAGGAAAATTCCGAACTTTGGGCGAACCTAATATTTTAAAACTTGTGTTTCCACTTTCATATTATCCAAATCTATTTCTTTTACAGATTGTATTATTTTCTTTGTGCTAACATCAGCGAAATCTTCAAGGGAAAAGTCAAAAGTTTTTTTTAAGAAACTTCAATAAAAAAATGGATCATCAACAAGAACAACCGACGGAAGAGCATAAATCCGAACAGAACACTCAAGAGATCGAGAGCTTTTTGCTTCGATCTGTGGCACAAACTGATTCGGTGACCAACAAGAACCAACAATATTCAAAAAATACTGCAGATATTTATGATATGATCGATCAGGTTAATTCTTTACGAATGATGTTTGCAGATTTTCGAAAAGAATGCATCGATGATCTTGTCGAATGTGTCGGTCTCTATGTGGATCGATATTCCATGGACAAGTTTAAAGCTTCCAAAAAGCAGAACGATAAACAAAAAGAGAACGCTGTTGAAACCCAACAATGTTGAATGTCCGGGTCAGAATTGCTACTCTGGTTCTTCAAAAGATAATTATACACTGCTTGACAACGACAATTTTACTTTGATTTGATTGGTTTCTTTTGAAGTTTCTAAGAAATAAAAAACTATTCAACTGAAGGTGGCCCAGGGACTCGAATCAATATTTGTCGGCCTCCCCTATTGGGCAAATGGTCGACTCCACTTTCAAACAATCTGCCTTGATTCGCGCCCACCTTTTTTTTATCAGCGACTATTTCCTGGATTCCGAAGGGGCCGATACCTAGAGTATTCCCCGTGGATAGCCCAACCTAAAACTATCAATTAGTCAGGTAAGCAAACAAATGGAACTCCGATTGGCAGCTAAAATCACATAATTTCCAATTCTGATTCGCACATTTCATCTCAATGATAATAATTGCAAATGAATGTGAAGCAAACGACATTCACTATTATTATCATCATTTCAATGGAAGAATCCAAGGACAATTATGACGATTGATCAGAAATGAATTCGAGAATCCTGAAATAAGAAGGGCCAGAGTTGTGATTTTGTGATTTTTTTTTGTTTTTCCAGCCCAGAAAGAATCCGTGTACAGAATCCAGAATATAACAAAAAATAAAAACAGAGACCTCTATTCGTAATTAGCTACATGACGGTTCAAGACTGACGGAAAGAACCAATTCGTTTTGGATTCTTCCTTTGCAAACCTGTCAAACTGTTATCAAATCATCAAAATCTGTGCACATACATCCCCAAATCAATGGTGTTGTTTGGTTCTTATCTTATTATCTATGTCATACAGATTCTTCCCAAACATAAATGATGGCGTTGATGATTTTTTTTCGAACCAAAAAAAAACAAAGAGCTTGACGCCCAAAATGGAAGGAAAAAACAAAGAAACCGCAGAACGCGCCAGAAAAAAAATATATAAATTCACGTCAAAAACCGATCGGTCATGTCGGTGATGTGTGCACATACTGTTTCATTGGAATCTTTTTTTTTGCTGGATCGTGGTAGTGTTGATGCTTTTTTTGTCTTTGTGCGTGCGTGTGTGTGAATTTGTGTGGTCAACCACAAGGAAACCAACGGAACCTAGCAATTAATAACTGTCAGATCTTAGGGTTTTCCAAGATACAAAAGCTGGACAGTGTTCAACCAAAACTAAAAACTGTTTCATTCTCTTCCCAATGTCTGGCTGTTTTTTTTTTCGCTTTATCCGAAAAGAACTTGTTAGCTTCATCATTTCATAATAATAAAGTGAATTATTCCTAGGTTGTAGAAGAACTCCAAGTAAATAATAATGATAGTAATAATCCAGATCTCCACCGATATTGGATTGGATTGGGCCTTAATATAACAACAACGAACGAATGATAATAAGAATAATAAATCATTGGTAATGTGGGCGTTTTAGGGGTGGAAATATAGCAACGACAAACAATAAAACAATATTGTCTTTTGAACCCCAGACAAAGGAAAAGAATATGATGGATGAATGGGCCTTGGAACCCGGGAATCTATCTGATAATAATAATAATAATAATAGAATGACAACACCAATAACAACAACAACAACACCAGCAACAACCATCGCCAAATTCTGAAACTAGAATATGAAATTTTGATGATAATAATAATAGGGTGAAGCGGATGTGTATTTTTGTTGTATTAACATTATTAAAACAATGGAGACCGAATTGATTATTATATAATATCATCTTAATGGTATTGTTTCAGGACAATATTGCAGAATATGTCCTCAAATTAGTGTAGGACAGATGCCGCAAACCAATTTCACTGAAAAAAAACTGACCACTGTGGTTAGTGGAGTCCACAAGAGGATAGTGTTTGTGTAAATTTTTTTCGCTAGTATTCTAGACAAATTCAAATCGCGAAAGACGGTGTGAACACGATGAACATGATAAAAACTGATTCTATTAGAATGCAATGAAAACCAATGAGGATTATGTTTGCTTGAAAAAAATATAATCTGCTTTTCTAGAATCCTGAGGATGGAAAAAAATTCTGCCAAAGTCAGCACAAAAAGGAACAAGCAAAACCCCAACAGTAGAACCCACAAGAAACGATGTGAACCTAATGTTGGTTTCGAAACCAAAATGAATGCAATGAAATGGATAGAATGGAACAACGATGACGATGACAAAGAAGCTTAGAAAGAGTTTTTTTGTCTGGACAAGAAGATTTCGTGAGGCCCGTTTCTTTTTCAAATTCTGGACTCTTTCAAATTTTTTTCTGGCCAACGAACAATGAACAACACAATTATTATGATGACGAATATGATGACATCTTCATTGATTTCTTAAATGACATAATTTAATTATAATTAATGAATAATGATACACCAATTTGGTTGACACACACAGCGCAACGCATCTACACATATTGTTGGACCTACAATGATGGACGATTCTTTCTTTGAAAAAATCCTGAAGAAAATCAGAACCATTAGCAATGAAAGAAAGAATGGACATTGTCCGAAAACATGTTCTCTTGGACAAGGAAGATCGTCATTCTTGCTGATGGTCACCCGGGCCAAAAAGAGACCATTCATCCTTGGGTCCTAGGCAATGTAATAATGATGGATATTACTCTTTTTCTCTCTGCCATCATTTGCCGGGACCAGTTTCATTTAGGGATCCTCCTCATTTCTCTTTCTCTTGATTTCCATTACAAGTGTAAACACACACACACACACATTCTGGAAGTGGGAGTTTTTTTCATTTTGACAAAAAGAAAACTAGATTTCATTTAAAAATCTAAATCATCAAACACTCACACAGACCAATTGACATCAAGACTGGAACATGCTTCGAGCCGATTTCAAACAAGGCTAGAAGGAATAAAATGGAACACAGACAGAACGACGAATAGCGTCAGAATGTAAAAAACAATGACAAACATTTCGGGAATTGAATTCTGGTGCGGGGCACACAAGCAGAGAAGCTGCTAAACAAACAAGGCCCAAAAACGAAAAAAAAATCACCGCCTACCAATACACATTTAGACACACACACACACACCAAACATTGATTCTATCGGATCTTTGATGACACATGAAATAGAGGAAATAAAAAAAAGAATCCAATCTGGGACATATGCACGCAAGCAGTCAGAAAACCATCCAACCATCCAACAAAACGAATTCCGACCAAAAATTAATCAGTAGAATTAAATCAAACAAAAGAAGAATATTGAAGAGAATAGACATGATAAAGGAGGGATTCGAACCCAGAACCAGGATTCCACGATGGAGAACCAAAATTCCAATGGTTGAATTTTTTTTAAATTTTTGAAATTTTTCCAAAAACCATACCGCCATCTATCGGCGAATCATTTTAGCAAAGCCAGCCCACTCACGTTTAATTATTACGTAACGTTAAGGGTAAAAATCAAACCGATCGCGCTCAAAATTAGCAAAAATTTATAAAAGAAGGTGAAAAACAAAAACTTCACTTACTTGGAAAAAATCTTCGCTGTTGATGGTCATTAAAGTTTTGATTGTTCGATTGCAATTGTTGTTGTTGATTGAGACGTGTTTGAAGGACACCATGAAAATATGTCCATGTTTGACATTGCCAAATCCACATATTGAGACTATGGATTGAATCCTTAAATTGTTGATTACTGGCCAAACTTGATTCACCGAAATTTTTTGATGTTGAAGAAGGTTTTTCGATATTTTCATAACTTTCATCATCACTTGATTGATAATCCTCAACCAATGGATTTTGATTTTGATCACATTTGGCTTTTGGTGATGGATCTTTTGGCGACGACATTTTTTGCTATTGTCTTGAGAATCGGTCCGAAATATGGAAAATTCGATCCAGTCCGAGAATATTCCAAAAAGAATCCGTGAAATTGGAAAACGAAAGTTGAGCGAAAATCGTTCGAAAAAAAAATCAAAACATTGAACCGTAAGTAAAAGGCGTGACGATTTATTACAGATAAATTTCAATCTTAACACTATCAATTTTTTACAGAGAATTTACATTTATCGAAGAAATCGTGCAAAAAAATTATCAAAATTAAAACAAGAGTTTAGGACGATTCGATTGAAGCCGGGTGAAGATTCAAAAATGTCAGCTTAATCGCTGATTTTTTCGGATTTCGAGGTTTGAGGCTGAGCTCTCTTGCTGCTTTTCGAGGTTGGAAATTGTTGCGAAGAGATTTTGGCCGGATCGATTTTCACCGGTGTTGAATGCAAACCAATCAATGTTACATCGGCTTCCAAAAGTGTCATATCTTTGGTCGAACCAAGAAAACGATCACTTAGTTCCAGATCATTAATGCGAACCTTGACGATGGCGCCTCGGCTGTAGCTCCTTGTTGACAGCAATAATATTTAATGAAATTGCCATGAAAAGAAGAAAAAATTAATTAATTAATTTTAATTTAAACTTACAAGGGATTCTGTTTAGGTTTCCGACAAACAGCGTTGAATTTGAAACCAAAATCAATGTACAAATCATCGTCAACAACTTCGACAATCTCCGCTAAAACGATTTTTCCTTCTGGTGAGCCCAATTGACAAATAGGAGAATCTCTAAATAAAGAAGCGAATGATGGTTGGTTGGCAGCGTGATTCGTATTTTTGGAATTCATTTGTGGTTTAGGATCATTTTCGATGTTTTTGTTGAGTCTCGAACAAGATGTTTCGAATAATCTTGAAATTTGATTTTCGCGGAAATTACTTGATGATTTGGGGTAAACAGACAATAATCTTTGTCTTATCAAATGGTTGAACATTTTGGAAAGATAGGAACAATTAAAAATTTTGAGAGAAAAATTAGGAAAAATCGAAATGAAAGTGTGGTTTTCAAAACAAAAACACATGTGGTGACACATGTGAGACATTCAAGTCGAAATAGTCGGATTCTTTATTTTTGTTTCGGAATTTTTGAATTCAGAATTTCGACCAAAAACCAAATCATGTTGCATAAAAAATGGAATTTATTGGCCAAATTACCAAAAACCAGACAACTGTGCGATCAGCAACGATTTTTGCGTTCGGTCAGACTGGCCACTAATCCGAGAACTGGCACCAGAATCAACGATAGCGAAGAAGCGGAATCCATCTTGGATCAGCAAACAGAATGTAATTATTTGGGTATTAATGAGAAGCGAGATTTCCCTATCCTATCCGGCCAAAAAGTGTATGATTCAGAAGAACATCGAAAACAAATTGAAGAAAAATTCGCACCATTGTTGAGGCCGAACAAAAAACATACCACAGGTGTGAGAAAAAAAATCGGATTGTTGAATGTTCGTCTTGATTCAGAGAATCGGCCACGTTTTCATGGGGAATTTGAGAAACGTGATGAATTAGTGTTCAAAACATTAGACAATGTCATTAGTCATATCGGGCAGCACAAAGTTCAATTGGATCAGTCCAAACCTGACGCAGAATATTCTGGTGTTACTAAATTCGAAGAAAGTGATTTTATCGTTGATGAAAACATCGAAGCATGTTCCAGAGCAAAATCTCAGTCGCCAAAATCCATACTCGATGATAGAATAAAATTTCGTTACGCTAATCAATTATTA
The DNA here is from genome assembly GCA_025882695.1 of Amerodectes protonotaria. Taxonomy (NCBI): domain Eukaryota; kingdom Metazoa; phylum Arthropoda; class Arachnida; order Sarcoptiformes; family Proctophyllodidae; genus Amerodectes; species Amerodectes protonotaria. The sequence continues at coordinate 13,945 of JAOZJS010000972.1, forward strand.
GATAGCGGAAACGCAGCGAAAAAATCCGAGGAAAATAAAGAAGATTGGTAATTAATTCAATCAGGGAATGAATAGATTAATTAATAATCATTTTAGGATAACTTTCGAAAGATCCAAACGTGAGCCTAAACCGCCCAAAATTGAGAGACCGGAAATGTCTCTTTCGGAAAAGATTGCCGGCATCAAACTAGAATCGCCGATCGAAAAATCCGATTCGCTTGGGAAAACAGAAGTTATTTCTGGTTATGAATATTTAAAACAAATCCGTGCCGGACAACGTAGCGCACATTTCCAGGAGGAATTCGACAAACTTATAGATTTAATAGAAAAAAAAGAGAAGCTCGATTCAAAAGGTTATCGAGTGTTATCGAATCAGGTGCCGGATTTTTCCAAACTAACCAATGCTGAAGTGTTGGACATGTTGGAGAAACAAATCGTATTCAATGGTGACGAAGTGGTTGGATTGAATAAACCATATGGTATGGCCGTACATGGAGCGTTTGGTTATTCGGCGGAAAAAGATTTGAACAAGCAAATTCTGTCCACTAGTCGTATCAACTCCAAGTTTGATCATGTACTGCACTTGGGATACTTTCTACCATCATTGGCCGAACGTTTGGATTGTGAAAAATTGTACACGGTACATCGATTAGATCGTGACACTACCGGTGCTTTGTTGTTGGCCAAAACCCAAGAAAAAGCTCAACAATTGAACAGGTTGTTCAAAGAGCAACGGATTCAAAAGCGATATTATTGTATCACCAAAAATGTACCGGATCAACGAGAAGGAATTATCGATATACCGATCGAGCTTGGTTATATTAAATCTAAAGATGGTAAAAAACGCGAACGGATGGTCCTATGCCCGGACGTGTTGGAAACGGTACGCGTACAAAGACAATGGCGTTTGGCCAAACGAGCCATCACCTATTATAAAGTGATATCCGAGCATGGTAATGCAGCTCTTTTGGAGGTTAAACCTGAAACCGGTGTACGACATCAGATTCGTGTACATCTTGGTTTTGGCCTTCGTTGCCCGATCCTAGGCGATCATAAATATTCCAATTTGGATAGTCTGTCGCCGCAAAAGCTACCAACGGACATATTGATGGCGTTGAAGATTCGCCAGGCCAAGGCCAGAGATGTGCCGATGCATTTGCATGCATACATGTTGGTCATACCGCAGGCGGGTAAGGATGGCCAAAACATTTTCGTACGTGCACCGCTTCCATATCATTTTAGGAAAAACATGCGCTCATTGAAATTGAATTTGGATGATTGATCTTAAGAAACAACATCAAGGAGATAGAATACCATCAACTCTTTCTTTTATTCCTCTGTTTTCTTTAATAAATTTGAATATTAACCTTGTGTAGATGTGGATGTGTGTATGTGCGTGGGAGTATGATTGAAGAATTTCCACCACCATCATCATCATCATCATCGTTTATATTTGAATCTAAATAAAGAATTTCAAAAATAGGCGTGGCGTTGATTTTATTCCACTTTGAAATCGGTGTGATGCCAAGGAAACCAGTGAGAAACACAGACAAGCAAACAAGCTTCGGGTTTGTTTGGATGATACCGAACTAATGAGGCTATAAGGTGCATTGCTAGCTAACGGAAATCTCCACCAGAATATGAAACCAACGATACGATAATAAATTGTAATTCTTTTTATTTTTCACCGAATTTTTGAACAAAAGCCAAGCCTTAACCTCTGGGCGTTGTGTGTTTGTGTGAATGAGTGGTAGAGATGATGACGACGACGACGACAACCTACAACATCAGCCAGCATCAGCACCATTATCATCGGGAACACCAACAACGATTCCAGGCCAAGCCATGAATCTCTTGACACACTGGCGAATCTTTTGAATTCTTTGAATTGTTCGAATACGAACACAAAAGACTATGAGCGGATTGTTTGGTTGGACAATGAAACAGGATCGGGCAGGACATGATACACGTACAGCATGCTGAGGATGAGGATTCAGGCCCCAGTATCCGTTTGTATCAATTGTAGATGGGAGAATACCTCACATATATTACAATGGATGTGAATATGGTTGGGTTGCATCCCGCCGTTGAAGATGAATCCAGTTCATCGAATATACACATCAGAGGAATAGAGAATAGTGAAACACACAAAACAGACTATTTTAGGTCAATTTTAACCAACATTGAAGATCTGGTGTGTGTTGTTCGCTTATGTCTATGATTCGAAGAAGAAGAAGAAGAAGAAGAAGGAGAAGAA
>JAOZJS010000973.1:0-16192 GCA_025882695.1 Amerodectes protonotaria
TTAATGTTTTGGTGATTTAGAACTAAATTATGTCAATTTTTTTTAAATTCAAAAATTTTCATTTTTCGCGGTTGCTCTATGAGCGCGGTAGCGTTCGCTCGCGCCTTTGCTTGCGCGCTCATCTCCTTTCGCGATAGCGCGCAGAATCCTATCGCTCGCGCGCTAGTGTCCTCGCGCTAGTGCGTGCGCGGAAACATTATAGCACCTGCACACACACACATACACACACAAGTACACACGTTAACACTATCCTTGTGTTTGATATAGTCCTTTTGTAGGCGGAGTTTATCTATGATCCACGGTCATATAACATTTTATTTGTCTATTTTTTAAAAAAATTAGGCGTGGACAATATTGGCAATGGACGATTGAGTTGCAAGATTCGTTCATCGAACGATTCCAGTTACACATCCTCTTCGAAACGTTTTCGTGGTAGACCTTCAAGAGATTCGTTCAGCACCACCCACACTTTTTTAGGTCCTAGTTCATTGAACAATAACGACAACAACAACAATAACGATGATGGCGATGAAAAAGGAAATGGTTCATCTTTGATACCGTTGAAGAGCATCAAGTTCGATAAAAACGAAATGGCTAAAGCCAACAAAAATGGTTATCATTCAGTATCGACCACACCGGTCGATGATGATGATGATGATGCTGATGTGGTGGTGGTGGTCGGAGACCGCGACGAACCAGAAACGCACCCAGTATGATCGATATTCCGTGCGAATCTGGAATCTGTAACCCGGAACCAAAATTTTGATTCAAATTTGACCTCGGAACAAATTTTCTATTTTTTTTTCTAAGCTTTGATCTCGTAATTTTTTTTTCCTGTCCATTTTGTGTCAAATTCATTTTCTCTTGATGATTCTGTTGATCTCGAAGGCTAACACTAAAAAAACAAATTCAACTTCCTATTTATATGCGTGTTCCTGTTTCATCAATCTTTTTTTTCGTGGATCTGGAAATCTGGAGCATTCTAGCTTCGATTTTGCACCCACGCCCACACACCTACACACATCTTTGAAGAACAGCAAAATTAAACAATTAATTATGCACGACTTCTTGAGAAAATAAAAAAAAAAACAAATACTATTGCTAGTTGGCTATAATCATAATCATAATTATTAAAACCAAATCATTTTACTTACCATCCTCCTTCTTGATGATATTTTTCTTGGCGGAAAATTGGCTCGAAGCTTCGAAGCAAATCTGATTCACCTAGCCTAACCAGGTTGGTTGGTTGGTTTGTTTGTTTGTCAGCCCGGTTACTTTTGCAAGCGTCTCCATGGTGACCACCACCAATGATGGTCGGTCTTCAGGATGACTAACCTGCCGACAAACAAACGCAATTTGCTCAGAATCGATGTTCTTTCTTTGCTTGTGCTTCAAAATCGATACGACCAAACTGCTCTGATTTGGAGCAAAATTTTTCAGTGGTAATTTGAGATGATTCTTGAATTTCGGTCAAAACGAACCAAGAAAAGAATATGCTGAGACATAGATCCACACCTTGTCTTTGGTTGGCGACTAGTACCAGTACGGCTGCTGCGGTGATTCCTGATGCAAATCATCGACACCATCGTGGTGATGATCTTGAAGAACGGTATCACAATCTTCAAGATCAACATCTAGAATTGAAACGTGAAGCAAACATGGCTCAAGATCAATTACGTGCATTGAATACACGTTTGTCCAGATTGTTGGCCGAAAAGAAACGATTCTATCGAAATGTTAAAAATGAACGCGAAATTTTGATGGAGGAACGGCTCTTTGAATTGGAACGTTCGCTGTACCAACAACAACAACACAATGAACGATTAAGAGAACGGATTAAATTGATGCGGATCAATCCTGTGAATCAATCGTTGCAAAGACCACAATCATCTTCGTTGACCACGGCCACCAATCATCGAATACAGCAGCAGCAGCAGAGAAATTTCAGTGCCTCCTATTCTCGTGTACGTTCCCGGACCGATTCTGGTCTGGGTTTCTATTTTCGTCCATTGAATGTTAGCCAAAAACAGCCACAACACCAATTACGTCCAACTTCTGGTTCAACCCAGATCCGCAGAGCACGATCACAGAACGATCTTCGTCAAGTGAGATTCCAAGAAGTGGGCGAAATGGATTCATCACCATCGCTCGATGATGAATCAACAATCACCAACACATTGTCCACAAGCCAATCACTGCCGTTCGAATCTGCCAAAGCATTGATGCAGGAGGCCAAAGAAGAAATTATTCGTTTGGAAACAATCGTGGCCAAGCAACAACTAATCATTGATTCTTTAAAGCACACCAATCTTGAAAACGATGATGATGGTCCGATTTTGGATCACCATCATCAATACACAACAATTTTGACCACTACCACAACTAGCACGAGCACCACGGCCACAGCTTCTGGTCATGTTGTTGAACAACCATTTAGTCCATCGATCATAGCAAATGGTGTGAGTGAAACTTCGATGAATAATGAAACTGTTGAATCGTTATGGTGCAAGTATCAAAAAATCCGTTTGAACAAAGAAAGTTTTGAAAGAGTCTCGCAAGAATGTCATCAATTGATCGAACGATTGTACAAAACGGTCAAAGAGGAACGGAATCGTTGTCAGCAGCTCAAAACCATGATTGTTCAACATGGTACAGAAATGTCCACGGCAACGGCTCCGAACGATTCTCAATCAGGTATTTCTAGGTTTCCTTTATTGATTCAACCAATGGAATGATTTGATTGTGTTCGAGTTTCAGCAGTCACCATACCGGAAAAGGACAAAATAATCGAAACCTTGAGAAAGGAGAATATGATTCTGCAAAACTCTTTGAAACAATGTATCGAACAATGTTTGGCGGTGATGGCTGCCGATAATGGCCAAAATTCTGAAACGCCAGCAAATCAAAATCAAATACAACAATTGTGGCAAATCAAGAGACAAAAATATGAGCAACAAATCATCGGGCTCGAAAGAAAATTGCAACAAATGAAAGACGAACTGAATCGGCAAGCGATTGAAAACGATTCATTAAAATTGAAATACGAGAACCTAAAACAATTGAACGAATCTGATCAATTGAAGATTGAACATTTGGAGAAAAAGATTCAAAGATTGTCCAAGGTTTTATTCTATTCAGAAGAGGATTCAAAGGATGCTAATGGTGAGATACAAAATCTGACCAATAACAATCATGATACCACAAATGGCTTGATGCTTCAACAAGATGAAGAGGATATTTCAAGCTAACAAGTTTGAACAATCTAGTCCAGGGGTGAGCAATCCGCATGCGGCAAATCAAACATCTTTGTGCCGCCCATCAAGCATCTCTAAACAGTAGACGAAGCTGTGTTTCTCTCATTGATTGGTGCAGTGATGGTGTGACCTATTGACGAGAAACACTATAAACAGGAGAAGAAGGTGTTTTCCTCGCACTGATTGGTCCAGTTTGATGATTTGAACTGATGACGAGAAACACTATAAACAGGACAAGAAGGTGCATTCATCTCTCTGATTGGTCAAGTGATGATTTGAACACACACTATTAACAGGAGAAGAAGGCGTATTTCTGTTCTCCTGTTTCGAGACGTCGTCGTGGGTCTACATTTTACACTACACTATGTGCGGCCCGCCAAAAAAAATTTAAATTGGCCCATTGATTAAAAAGGTTGCTCACCCCCGATCTAGTCGATATAAGATTCTTGTGATTTTTTTGATAAAACATTTTTATTTTTACAAAAGCAATAAATAGCAGAATGCATTTTTCAAATATAATCAAAAATAAGATTCAATATTCTGAAGACAATATAAATTTGGAAGTAAAAAATAAATAAATCGATCATTTCGGAGGGTAAAATTATTTTTTATTCACTCTTCGTCTTGATCATCATCATCATCATCATCGGAATCGGATTCCAATTCTTCATCATCCGTTTCAGAATCAGTTTCAAAATCCTGATCATCTTCATCATTTCGATTGGTCATTTTGCGCTTCGAATCGCAAATGGTTAAATTTTTCGGGAAAAAACCATTCATGATTGATTTATGATTTGGATTCAAATCTTTGATATCTTCCATTAGGGTGTCATCGTCTTCGAATTTATTGGTGTTCATTTCAAACTCTTCGCTGATCGTTTCGCTTTTTTGATCTTGTTCATGCGACGATGATGATGATAATTTTGCCTGTTTGATCAATACAGCCTGATGTATCGGTGTAAATATTGTTGATTGATCAATACAAGAATCTTCTATCACAGATATGGTTGATTCAGAATCTGTACAAGAATCGGAATCAGAATTTGGATCAATAGAACTTTCTGCTGTTGCTTCAAAACCAATGATTTTCGATGTTTCCTCTACTTGTTGAACCATTTCCACCATCAACTCTTCCTTGACAGAATATACCGGGGAACTTTGAGAAGTTTGATTATTCGATTCATCATCAAAACTGGTGGCTGTCGAATCGTCAGGATTACAAGATGATGGTGTTGGTTTTGTTTCAGAGACCACAGGTGTTGTCGACAAAGGGAAGTAGTTGACGGAATTTTTCAACTCTTTAGCCATGAACATTTCCAACAATCCTTGGTCGGAGACCATCGACAAGAATGCAATGATCAATTCATCATAGTTGTGCGTTCGTCTTGAATCATCCAATTCATAACGTTCCAGTTTGGCTTTTTCATTATCAAATTCAAAACGATAAAGTAATATCTGTTCATTCAACAATTGAATCAATTTGGCAAGATCTTTCATCACCGAAGGTTTTTCATTAATACTGAATTCAGCATGAGTGGTGTGATTGGTTTTGAACAACCGGAACTTGTACAACAATGTTTCTAACAGATTGTATTCAACGTTTCTCCTTTCAAGACCATCATTGGATAATGATTGGAGATTCGTTTTTGATTCAACTTTATCGGTTTTAATTTCCTTTTCGATTGGTTTTTTATCATTGTGGTATTGTTGCTCTTCGATTTCGGATTCAATATCCTCTAAAAGTCTTGAAATTGTTTCTTTCTGCGCCGAATCCGATTCTGATTTCAATTTTTTTTCCAGTTCTATACTGTTCACATGTCCATTCTCTTTTGATTTATTATCAGCAGAACAGATTTCAGAGGTTTCCCATTCAAATTTGCAGATAAAAATTTGATGACATTCATTGCGATCAGGTTTTTGGATCAAATCACCATTTTCATCGTAGTAATCTTCTTCTTTGTAAGAAAAATTATAGGATGAACTCGCTTCCGACGCTGTTTCGGTATCATCCGAACAACTATCAGCATCTTCTGATGGATTTTCAGCATTTTCATGCGGAATATTCTTGATGGAAAACGTGGTTTTGTCCAAAAATGAGTTGGAGTCCAATCTGTTGGGCATCGGAGATTGGTATTTCGCTTTGCAATAGTTATGCTCTTCGTATATATCAACTGTTGAATAGAATTCGATAAAATGCAAAATCCTTAACAATGTTAACCTATTAAATTCCATTCGTTGTAAAGATCTTCGCAAACGATGATATCTGTTTGGTATTACAGCCATTAGATTATAATGAATATCATCTACATTGACACTGTTGGTGGATGCTTCGATACGTTTTTTGACCAATTCACGAAACTTTTCAGTCCACGATTCTTTTGGGCCAATTGGCCCATGATCAATGGGAAATTCTTTGAGGCCATCCAATTCAATTAGATGGCCTTTGATTGGCACAAACGATACAAAATGATATGCTTCACCACCATTGGTCGAAACACGTTGTGATTGACGTTGTGAACTGTTAGCCGATGATTTGGTTAATGGTTCACTTTCTTCGGGGACAAACGCTGCATGCGAATTATGAGCTTTGGCCAATTCGGGCATGTTCGATATGGAATAACCTTTATCATCAGGCGACATTCCTTTGGTGTATTCTTTTAATCGTTTGAGCGTTGGTCCAATATTCAAACGAGGACAATTGAGCAATATGGACAAGATTGCGTGAGTGGCACAAGAATTGGGCACTTTTTGATGAGCAAAAAACACTTGATTTAGAAAATCATCGTCCATGATATAATCACCAGTCAGCAAACTACTGGGACTAATTTTGTTGATGATGACATTGCTGTTTGATCCACTAGAACCACCTCCGCCACCACCACCACCACCACTCGATGAACGTTTTTTACGTTCTTCGACGATGTTGAACAAAAAAATAAAACCATACACTTCATCCAAGATTGGTTTCTGTAGATCGTAAATCTCTTCAACTTCTGCATCGGGACAACCAAAATCTCTGATCAAAAGTGTGAACAATCCTGGATCGGATTCTAATTCCAGCCAACCATCGGATAAACAATATAATTGCCTGATGCCCGGATCATCATCCTCTTCGCCGGTGTCATGATCATCATTTTCATTGTTAGATGTTGACGATTCATCTGATTTGGTTGTCCAACATCCGCGACCGTAGACATCAGCGTCTTCATCGTCACTGCTTGTCGAGCTGTTCATTGATTGGGCTGCGTTTAAAATTAATCACGAGTACCAGATCCAGAAACCATCAAAGATCCCATTTGATCATGTTTTTCCATCAGCAAGGATTTGAAGAAACCTCGATCCAACCAATATTGTGACATTAACAACCCAATTTACTCGATAACATTTTACCTCGATGGAATTCAGTGGAAAAAATCGCAGAAAAAAGTGGCCAATGTCCCAATCGGGAAAACAAGACCACAAAAAAGAATAATAATAAAAGAAAAGCTTGGTAGCCGATATTTTTTTGGTACCAAAAGTATCGATTGCAGCAATCGATTCTTGGTCGCGCGCATAATAATTCTTGGGCCGAAGTGGATTTTTTTTTAATTTTTCTCTTTATTATCTATATTTATACACATTTTAATCGGATCAAAATCCTTTCTCTCGGAAAAACTTTGTCATTCCATCGATGAAATCTCCTTTGAATTCCACCATACCGCGGACTTCGTTGACAGCAGTCATAATATGCTCAAGATTGTAATGTTTTTGCAAATATCGTCGTGCATCTTGTTCGAATTGCCAAATATCACCTTGAATTTGAAGAACTTTCGTGATGACGATTGTTTTTTCATTATTCTCCCATTTTATATCATCTAATTTGTCCAATATATGGGCATGGTACTTATTGAACATGTGATCCCAGCGATTTTGCCAATATGTTCGTTTATCGCGGCCAACAACCGCATGATCTTTATAAATAGGATACAACCGGGAACGCGTCCTTTTCACATGATACACCATATCTGGTGATGGTTTTGAAAGTGGCGGTATCAAATTGCTTCCTTCCCGCAATGGACCCAAAGTTTGTTTGGGCATCAATCTTTCAACCCATTTCCATAAAGATTTATCTTCATCTCTACGGGCAGATCGAATAAAGCAATTTATTGTATTTGGAGGAAACCTTGCAATAAAGAATACTTACTTGATAACTTCACAATCGGTGAATCTTCCATGATCTTCGTTGCCGACGAATACTTGTTTGAATGGTTCTTGTTCTGGATCCACTTCAATACGTGGTTGAATATCTTTTTCCAATTTTAATTTGGTCAATTCAATCATTTCATCATCAGTTGGTTTAATGTATGGTTCGTTGGCCCAAGAAGGTCCAGATAAAAATTGGCTATCATCATACCGATATTGAACATCGATTGGTTGTAGTTTGATTTGTTTATCATAATTTTTCTTCGATGCCAACATTCTTGTTGGTTGAACCACCAAAGCTTGATGCCATGCGGATGAAACAACAACTTTTGTTGGCTTTAATTTCATCACATTTTTACAACAAACTAACGGTAGCATGTCTTTGAGAAAAATGCGAACAATGTTTGATCACAACAAATTTATATTGGGCACGAAAGACAATCATGTGCTGGTCAGGAATGAAAAATATGAATCGATTAAATCGATTTGGAAAACTCACACGATGCCTTGTCAACAGTTCAAAATTTAAAAATCGCAAAAATGCTGCCATCTAGGAAGGAACGAATCGTTAAAAAAAACTGCGAACAATCGACAAACGTGAGCTAGCGTCGACTGGTGGCAACCGTTGAGGATGTTTTCGCGCCAAATTATATTTTGCCGCCTCACCATCGCCACCACCGTTTTTCAGACATGCGTCATATAACTGAACGTCTGCACAGCAAACCAACGATGCACAACTGGCCCCAATAAATTAATTATCATTTTTAAATTCTTGAGCCAATCAGATTAACAGTATCAAATTCCTTACCAAAATGCTTAATTTGAATGTTCATAAAAATTTAACATTCTTAATCGAACAAGATTGGTATTTTGATGTGCTCAAATTTGGTAACGAGCTTTATGATTGGCCATCTCCTCCTCCTCCTCCTCGTGTCTGTTTGTGTGTCTGTGTGTTTCTCAATTGCCAGTTTTCCTGATGCATTTCTGTCTTTCTCTCTTTTATTTTTTCCATTTCACTATCTGTATATGTTAGTGTTAAAAAAATCATACTCTCCCACCAAAGTGCAGCAGTAGCAGCTGTAAAGGCGCACAACTTCCGAAAAAGAAAACAAAAAAAAACGTAAAACTTTTAATCAAAAGTGGTGTTTGTGCCTTGTATTCGGGTTGCCCCATCAATCCTCAGCAATCATAAGAATTTGCTCAAGATTGGTACATAATTGGTTTGTATAGAAAACTGAAGATTGCTTGATGAACTCTATCCATTAGATGATTAGGCGCCAAAATCCATACCAAACTAAAGAGTTGTCAAACAATTATCATTTGTAAACCAAAGTTTTCGAATCGATTTGTTCAATCCATTCGGGTACCGCATTTTAATTTGTCATTGAAAACGTTAGCATTCGAAAATCTTTCATAGGGTTGACACAATAAGTATTGATCTGAAACAAAGCAGAAATGTATCCGTCAACCTCAGTCAATGGTTTGAATAACGAAAAGAAATTTCTACTCATCAGGTTTGTTTCTTTTGTTTCTTTTGGAAGAATTTTCCAGTAGATTTTTACTAACCTTTACGCAACATTTTGTTAAGCAGCGATTCATCATCCAATCTGGTGAACAACTCAAATTTGAAACCGAAAATGATTTCAAATAATATCAATAACCATAATAAATCATCGACGAAATTGAATGGTATCAATTATAACCATACTAAATCTCAACAACAATCATCAAATATGATGAATTCAACTACATCACCTCATAATAAACGAAAAAAACAAGAGAAAACGGGGAAAGGTCTTCGGCATTTTTCGACCAGAGTAAGTTTCCCCAAACTTGGAATAATCGGTAATTTTTCAAATACAATTCATGTTTGATTAGGTTTGTGAAAAAGTTCGCAGCAAAGGGACAACAACTTACAATGAAGTAGCTGATGAATTGGTTGCAGAATTCTCGGCAGATCCGATAGCCAATCGTGCATCGTTTCAAACTGGCAACGATCAAGAACCGTTTGATCAGAAAAATATTCGCAGACGGGTCTATGATGCCATCAATGTTTTGTGGGCCATAAATATAATTTCAAAAGAGAAAAAAGAAATAAAATGGGTTGGATTGCCCAGCAACGCGGCTCAAGAATGTTCCGAATTGGAAAAAGAACGTATTCAACGTTTGGAACGTATCAAAAAGAAGAAGAAGCAATTGAGAGAATTGTTGATACAGCAGATTGCGTTCAAAAATTTGATTGATCGTAATCAACGTGAAGAGAATCCGGATCCAAATTCAATCATAAAACTTCCGTTCATAATCGTCAATACAGATAAGAATACTTTGATTGATTGTTCCATATCTCGTGATAAATCCGAATACGTGTTTAAATTTGGTAGCACATTTGAAATACATGATGATTTTGAAGTTATGAAACGTATGGGTTTGGCATATCATTTGGAAAAATTAGAACCAGGCCAATCATTGAAACGTTGCGATTATGAGCGAGCCTTACAGTTCTTGCCCGAAGCATTGCGACCAGAATTGGATGAAATGATCAAAGAGAAACATGTACAAATTTTAAATTGACAAACATAAATTCATTTCCAGTCATCGTGATTCGCTTCGACACTTGCCAACAATTATCAATAATTACATGCATACCAATGATTATCATCCAAAACGAGGAAAAAAGCATGCTCTTTTATCCAAAATTATTATGATACACTTCTTCATCTATAATTCTCATAAATATTGCATCCCGTTCTGGGCGTAGTCGGTGGATCATCTTTAACGAAACAGCAAAAAACGGATACACGCCCTCATTTTTTTTTAATTATGACACATATAGAACCATATTTTGTCTCAGGATTTTTTCTTTCTTTCACTGTTGTTATGATAAAAATTATTTGAAATGAATAAACATAATGTTTTCGACCAGAGCAGAATCATCTTCGTTTTTTGTACGCTTTGAATGCACAAATATTCAAGGCTAGCACCAAAAAAATCATCAATATACTGTTGGACACCAGTAGAGCCAGGTTTACATGGGCTCCAACCAGACGGATCTCGATGCCACATTCGTAGAGTATATCAGATTGTTCGATTGGAGCCAGTGCCTGTAGATAACGATCCAAAGGACACAAGACAATGTTCTTGGTGCCCGATTGTAGGTGGCAGAATTTGGCCGGATACATTTCATAGATTAAATTGGTTAAATCGGTTTCATTGTAGAAGTGAAACCGGACAAAATGATTCTGGATCGGATCTTCATGTTGGAGGGATAGATTTTGGTGTAGTTCAAACGCCATGGTCGTTCCAGGCTTGATGATATGCGAATCGTAGATACCGAAAGCTTGAAGTATGGCGATAATCTTACTGTCATGTGATGAATAAACGAATATCTTCGTCTGCGTATTGGAACCATTGACAAACGAACGGATATTGTCATTGATTTGTTTGATCAGAACACCACCGATCAATCTTTGAATCTGTGGATCACTGAACAAGATTCTCCAATACTTTTGTGATAACTCACGGAGTTGATTCAAGGCATATTGTTCGTATTGTTCCGTCCAGATTTGATGGGGACGCTGCCACCAATGATAATTGTATTGATTTTCAATGAACAATTCTTGATACATAGAGTTGACATCCTTCCAATCGCCAATCTTCTCACCAGCATAGAAGGAAATTTCATTTAAAAATAATTTATGTTCCTGTTCAATACGTTTCACAATCGGATCCTGAATCAACATCTCATGAAATGTGTTGTCCAATTCAGGACAAGGGAAATCCACATCCAACAATGGATCGGTACCTTTCGGTGAAACGGATTTCACCGGAATCGGTGTCCAATAATTGGTCAGGTTGGCAAAATCGTCCGCGCTTGCTACTGAATTCGATCCACCAATCAAACCGGTAACCAATGTGGTAGCACTTTCCAAACATCTTCGATAGCCAGAACTATACACTTTGATCATGCTTTCAATGTTCATGGCTCGAATCTGTTCGATGGTGATGAAATCATGATAAACATTATGGAAGAATTCACCCACTCTGAACATTCGATTTCTTCCTTTTTTTTCATAAGGGGGAAGAAGTTCCATCATTCGAAGCCTGTAGTTTGAGGGGATTAAACTTACCCAGTTTAGTCAGTTGGCCAATACCTTCGGGCCAAAAATGTGGTACAGAACTGAATGGATCGTTGCGTACGAATCTGCTTGGAGTACGATCACCATGGGTATGCACCAATTGGATCAAACGAAGTGAGTCCATGTCCATGTCGCGGTAGCGGATGGTGGGCTGTTCAGAAGTTTCAATTGCATCACAAAGGCGATTCAACAACGATCCGGAAATCAAACATAAAACAATTATTTTCAAGGTTGTTTGTGTCATACTTTCGATTTCATTATAATTTGTTTGTTTGAATTTATTTGAAAACTGCCATTATACGTCATTGAAAGAAATAAATGAAAGAAAAACATCATTTGTTGAGCCACCGATCACACATGCAACCATCTTTTTCTATTTAGCATTGAAGCATTGATGTGGACTGTGGTTACGAAATCTAATCAAATGTGGTGTTTGGTGCCGATAAATGATTCAATGAGATGCTTGCGCATTCTTTGAATAAATGATTTCATCGCAGCATCATCCCCATAAATCCTCTCCATCAACTTCTGCTGATGTTGTTTGTTGGCTTCTTATCATGAATTTAATTTTGATTTAAATTCAAACGATCCAAAACCTGTATGATTGGCCGAACAACTGTATTGTTCAAGGAACGGGCGAACACAAAATCCAAATGTCCATAATTGGCTTGATGAATCTCCATGAATGGAACTGTTAGATATCGAAGATTTTAAAAAAGGGTCAGGATACTGGCTTCTTAAGAAATTTCTAGGGATTTTAGCATATCACAAACCATTCAGTTGTTGTTGTAGTATTTGGATATCTTGCATGTCGCAAATAAAATCTTGTGTACCATGAAACAGGACCATATTTCTATTGGACACTGTGCCAATATCATAGAATGGAGGCTTTTGGCTACCATAGATGGCCCGGTTTTGGTCTGGACCAAAATCATATTTATAAAATCTATCGGTAAGATAGCGTTGGCCGATATGCGCCAAGATTCTGATCGCAGCAGTCGAAGGAAAATGTGCAGCGACCCGGTACAATCTTTCTGGCATGAATTCATCAGGATTCAGGCCGCTTAGCGCATATAAACCAAGCACGTAGAATGCTCGCAGTATTCCGTTGCTTTTCAATGTGTTGGCCACATAAGGTAAAATCGGAGTAAAATCTGGTGTGGATCTAAGAATGTTCCGCAAAAAGGGCTCTAACGTAACATAGGTAAGCAATGGTAACGATATCATGTGATGATTGAAGATGAATGGAGCCAAGTGGAACAAAGGTCTAATCAAATCGTTGAATCGTCTTTGTTCGATCATCAACTGTTGCACACAAGTACAGCTAATTGAATAGCAAAGAACACCGATGGTTCTGGAATTGGACACATTTAGAACATGATCTAAAATTGAACCAACATCAGTGGTATAATCATCCAGTGTAATGTTCCAATAGGCTGGATCTGTTCTGTTCAGAGACAAATGCCAAGCGTGATTGGAATCATCTCGGACATTGGCTAACCACACATCGAATCCACAAGCGGCCAATGTGAATGGAATGTTGCGGCCATATCTTTGCGGTAATTGCAACGGTGGACAATAGATGTCCAAACGGTTGCTGAATTGATTCTCGAATTCTGAATAGATTCCCGTACTACGATTGAACCATCCATCGGTGGTGGACATGAATGCTTGTGAATCTTGTTGAAGACCTGCAAACAGCACGATTGGATAGCCACCACGGTTGGTTTGTCGATTTGGATTGACCACACGAAAAATTCGCAACACATAACCATCCGGTGTTTGAACAGTATGATTTTCGGCAACAAATCCATTCATCTGAATGGTCTGTTGGTCGTTTTTAAATATTGTCGCCCAATAATAAGTCTCTTGAACGTCAATACAGAACGATATTGAAGGAACCTCAAGCAGAACATAGAACAAGATCAACAAAAAATTCATTCTTATTCGATAGTTTTCGAACTAAATTTGGTTTGAATTGAAACAAAAATGCCCTGGACGTTTGGTTTTAATTTTTAAGCAAAATTCAATACCCGCATTCATTGGAAATGCGGACAATCTGGTTGATTTTGTTTATTGAGACCTAAAAAGCAATTTCCGTTTTTGATTATCTGGGTCGTCTACGCCAGGGGGAGCAACCTTTTCAATCTAGGGGCAAATTTAAATTTTAAAATTTTTTGGGCGGGCCGAACATAAAGTATTGTAGAATGTAGACCTACGAGGACATCTCTTAACAGGAGAACAGAAATACGCCTTTTTCTCCTGTTTGTAGTGTGTCTCGTCATCATGTCAAATCATCACCAATGAACCAATCAGAGGGGAAAACGGTTGTTATAGGCGTCAAACATGCACAGACTTGTACTGGTTAAAGCTAATAGCTTTTCCTAGTGTAGGAGTGAGAGGTAGGTTTTTAGTGTGTCTCGTCATCGGTTCAAATCATCACTGAACCAATCAGAGAGGGGAATGTAGCTGCCTCTCTTGTTAAGAAATGCTTATTGGGCGGCACAAAAATGTTTGAAATTAAAAAAAATCCCGCTACAGGTCTGACAAGCCCTTTTGTCAAGCTTTAGTTTTAAAATTGAAATAATAGATGGCGCTGTTTTGAAATTCTTGCCGACCGAATGCTTACACGTTGTCATTCTCGTGTGCCCAGAATTAGCTGAAACAATAACAACATTTGTACCAGTCGTCTTTCATCTGATAGAATCATGTCGACAGAAGCTGGAGATGATAAATTACCGCCACCAGAGGTAGAATCGAAAAAACCCCTTCCGAACGGACCACAGGAAGGTGTTCAATATCCAATCAAAGTTACCTACTGTGGTGGTAGGATTTTAAGAATTTGTTTGATAATATTTGATTTAGTTTATTCTGTTTTTTTTTGTTGACAAATTAAGTTTGTACATTGCCGCTAGAATATTGCGAATACACTAGCACTTATGATAAATGCAAAGAATGGTTGGAGAAAAATTTACCTGAAATGTTTGCCAAATTGGACTCCAATCGTAAGTGATCGATGTAAGATCGATGCCTATCTTTATTAAATCGACATTTATTCTTAGCTGATGATGAAAATTGTGTTACGAAAAAAAGTCGTCAAAAACGCGGCGGAAAAGCATTGCTGAAACCGAAAAAGAAGGAAGTCGGTGAGAGAATCATCAAAATATCTCGATCAAATCGCGGCAAGAAGAAATACGTGACATGTTGGTTTGATTTATTTTATTTTTGTAGACGATTTTAATATTTTGAACTTTTATGGAACATTTTTTCCCGATTTTCAGTCGTTCAAGGCCTGGACACATTCGAAATCGATTTGAAAGAAGCGACCAAATTTTTTTCTTCACGTTTCGCCTGTGGATCATCAGTTAGCGGCGCCGACGAAGTCATCATACAAGGCGATGTAAAAGAGGATCTTTGGGATGTGATACCGGCAAAATGGTCACAAATCGAAGAGGATTTTATCGAAGATCTAGGAGATGTTAAGCGATAATTGCGAAATCTTAATTTTGAATTTTTTTCTCTGAAAATTATTATTACTCAAATAAATTGATACAAAAAAGATTTTGGAAAAATTATATTTTTTTAAATTAAAATGTAAATCAATAATTTTTCTTCTTTTTTTCGAATATAAAATTTCGTTAACAAATTAGGGTAATTATAATTTTCTTTCAATCAATAATCATAATCAAATATTGGGATAATATTCAACAAGAAGAGAAACAATAACAATAAAACATAACGGTACTATTGATCAATACAAATAAAAATTGTATCAATAATCTGCGCAGATTGAATCATTATTATTAAATAACACAAATATATTGTATCAAAAAAAAACGCTTTTTCATAAGGCAACAGAGTTTGGTTTTTGGTAGGCGGAGACGATTTTGTTGTTTGTCAAGACAAAAGGGGGGCAATCAAATCAAATGCTGCGGCCAGCAGAACAGTGTCTTTTTGCGCAGCATAAATAAAAAGGGGAGGGCCAATTTTGTTTGCTTTTTTTGGTGGAAGAACAAAATGGGATGAAACAAAAAAAAATGACCGTTCAGAGAACAGAACTAAGACCAGTATAGGAGAGGCGGATCAAGTATTGAGGGAAGCGATAGTAACGGGTTAAAATAACAGCGAAAAAAAATGTTCATCGAAAACAAACAAGTTGTACCAAGAAAAACTGAAACATGTTCAAAACAAAAACAATTAAATAGATTATTTGTATTAGATCAATGATCAACAGATGCTGAAAATGGGAGTGTAAGGGGGTGTGAAACAGGATAAACTGTGCACATGAACTTTATGAACTACAAGAATAATATATAGGCTGGTAAATTACATAATTGATGTAAATGAATATATAGAGAGAGAGCGAGTGAATCATGGAGAATAAATCATCTGAATATTGATGATGATGATGATAATGATGGTCAATTTTTTTTCCAAAAATGGACACTGAATATTTACAATGGAATGAAAATAAATGTGCGTGTGTGAGAAATAAATGAAATAAATAAGATTTGAAAAAAAATTGGAGAAAAAAATAATCGTATTCTGATCAAAATGTGTGATTAGCACCGAGTGTAGGCGTTACCACCGTGTGTGTGGGCGTGTGGGTGTCGGTTTGTG
>JAOZJS010000974.1:0-16174 GCA_025882695.1 Amerodectes protonotaria
TAAAATAGCGAAAAAAGTAAGTAAGTAATAATAAACGATGATGATGATGAGGAGGAGGAGGATGATGAATGCTGAGCAAATGGATCAAAGATGCGAATAAAGTGGGCATGTGGGCGTGGCGTATGTGTGTCTGGTGTGTGAGAATCAATAATTATGCGCATATTATAGGCGGGCCATCAACACAGAGAGCCAGCCATCAACAGACACTTGTGAAAGCCAGAACGTGTGTGCGTGTGTCTGTCTGTCTGTCGGTCCTGGTGTGGTCTGTGTGTGACTGTGTGTGCTTGTGTCTGTCTGTCTGTCTGCACTGACCTTGTGTGGTAGTGGGCTGGTCCATTTACAAAGAGAACGGAGAAAAGTGTGTGCATGTGTGTGTGCGCGCGCGCACGTGTGTGTGTGACGAACCAATCAGAATGAACGAGACGAGACTATAATGAAGTAAACTGAGAATTGTAAGTGTAGAACACAAGCGACAACAGCCAACCAACGACGAAAACGGTGATGATGATGATGAGCACTATGAATGAGACCCCGTGTTATAGGTTTCGCGTGGGCATGGTCATGTTATAGGCGGGCGGGGCCATGTTATAGGTTCTTTTCGTTGGTGGTTGTCATTGATGATTTTGCCAGATTTGTTGTTTTAATTTTTCCAAAATATAAATCCTATGCTGTTGTTGGCGAACACCAATGGTCACCAGCGAATTATTATCCAAACGTAACATTTTCGCGCCATTAAATGATTCAAATTTCAAACGATGTTCGGCCATACCAATCCTTTGAAGCCATTCTTGGCAATCATCCGGTGTCCATTCTACCACGGATTTTCTTGCATAAGCCACTGCCGGTTGCTGTTGTTGAGCTTGAGCTTGATATTGTTGTTGTTGTTGCTGGTACTGAACCGAATACGGATTTACCATCTTGTTGGTGGTTGTTGCGGTTGTCGTCGTGGGCTGCTGCTGCTGCGCTTGTTGTTGCCTGTTGACCATCGATGGCTGAGCTTGGATCACTCGACCTCCGCCCCCTGCCACTCCGCCTAACTGCTGCTGCTGTGGCTGCTGACGTTGGATATAGTTGACCAGTGGATTGGCTTGTTGCACATTACCGGTTGATTGATGCGGCTGCATCAGCTGTTGTTGATGGTGTCGGGTCAACGTTGCAAATTGTTGCTGTTGCATTTGTTGCTGTTGTTGGCTGGTCAACGATGTCAGATATTGTTGTTGTTGTTGGGCGTGTTGGGCGTGTTGGGCGTGGCGACTTAGCGTGGCAAAATATTGTTGTTGCTGTTGGGATTGTTGTTGTGGATTCTGGACATGGGAATGTTGTTGTGGCTGGCTTGGATTCTGTTGTTGTTGTGGCTGCTGTTGCTGAGACTGAATGTAATATTGAATCAGGTTCCCGCCGGATTGTTGTCCCAGCGGTTTGCTACTGGCCAACGTATTATACTGGCCACCGGAACGATTCAATTGATGCTGCTGCTGTTGCTGTTGATACAGTTTGGCCGCTGCCAAGGCTCTCTGCTGCTGTTGTTGCTGGAACAGTATCTGATTGGCTGTTGGCTGTTGTCCCTGTTGGACATAGATCTGCTGGCCACCACCACCACCGCCGGAACCGGAACCTGCGGAAGTATCACGCATCAATTGATGATGATGATGATGGCTTATCAACGGATTGGTGGCACGTTGCTGTGCCAAATAATCATAAGTGGATGATGCGGCGGCGGCGTTTTGTTGCTGCTGCTGTTGGGCGGCCAATATGGATTGCCGCATCAACACATGTGAATCGGTATTGGTGGTGGGAGCGGAAGAGGATAGACTGGCCGATGCCGATGCTGAGGCTTGATTTGGATGATTGTGATGCAAATGATAATGCGTAGCCTGGTGGCTATAATGCTGCGGGGGCATCTCGCCGGAAATCAGCTGTTTTCGGTTTTCGGTTTTGGCGGGAAAAAAATTCGAATCAAACAACAAGATTAGTGGCAAATGGCTCGGGCACACTACAAAAACGTGCAACATGCAACTACTATACGGCGGCAATGCGGATTTATTTAAAACAAAAACAACAACGGAAATAACGAAAACAAAAACTTCGAATAATAGTGATGAACGAAAACGAAAAACGAAAACGAAAATTTTAAAAATTTAAAATTAAAAAATTTAAAAAAAATCAAACAAAAACAAAAATCAAAGAATATATTTTATAACGGTTTTCCGCTCTTGTATCTGGCTACTTTTGGAACTTTTGGAACAAACCAAATGATCCTTCACTGGATTCATTGGGCTAACCTGTTGTGAATGTTGTTGGCCATGATGATACAATTGTTGTTGTTGTTGTTGACCACTAGCACCGGAACCGGAAGAGGCGGCCCCAGCAATGTTCATCGCTCCAGGAATGGTCATCGGTGATGATGATGTTTGTTGTTGTTGTTGTTGCATTTGTCTTTGCATGTAAATCTTTTGCTGCTGCTGCAGTTGTTGATGCTGATTGGTCGCAGCCGATGCTCCGGAAGCCATCGCCTGTCGCGCCATTGCTGCTTGCTGAGCCTGTTGCTGCTGTGGTAAAGATGCGGCAAATTCTGGAGGAGGTGGAACAACATCTGATCATCATCATTTTGGATCAAAAAAAGAAGGGGAATCAGATCAACCGGATATCAACGGGATTTAAGATAGGTGGAATCGGTCACATACCCATCGTACCGGCGGTGGGGCCGGTCGTACTGGACGTACGCGAATGAGATTTGGTGCTGGCCATCCCAGATGATTGTTGCTTCAAAATCGATGGATTCGTTTCCGACAATGATGATGAATGATGATGATGCTGCTGCTGCTTCGATGATTTGGTCAACGTTCCACCGCCGGTGGCCATTGCTTGTGCTGCCATCAATTGAGATCGTAGCAACTGTTGCTGCTGCTGATGGTGGTGATGTTGCTGCTGCAAGTGTACCGTTTTCACCGGATCTTCACACACCGTAACGCATCTTCGTGTCAAGGTAGAACCGCCCATAGCTCCGCCTCCTGGCAACATGGCTATAGGCTTTTGGACCACAATCGATGCATTGGTCATTTTGCCCAACGACAGTGGTACTGGAGATGAGTTCAATGATTTCGATCCGGATTGATGTTGATGTTGATGTTCGGCCACCAGCTGATTGACGGCGGCCACCTTTTCGGCCATTGCGGAGATTATCGCTGAATTCCGTTGGAAATCGTTGTTGGTTGTTTGATCGGTGGGCTTCGGTCTCAAGGTGGTTTTGAGGATTTCTGGAACGAGACAACAACAACAGTAGTTTGGACCAAGATTCTCGGATCCCCGGATTCTCGGATTCTTACCTTTCTTGGCGTTGATGTTGGTGGACAACAACATGTTGTTCGGCGGCGGTGGTTGAACAAATTCCTCCAAACAAGACTTGGACATCCTCAATTGAGTATCGTTTTGATCCTTGATTGATCCCAGACCGGAAGTACCATTCAAACGTTTCTCGAATTCCGCAACATTTTTCTTCACATTGTTGGGCACCTTGGAGCCAGCACCAGAATCACCACGCCCCACCATGGGCGTTTGCTGTTGGACGATGCTGTTCGAACCATCCCCATCGGCGGTAACGGCAAACCGAAGCCTCGCCGCGCTGGTTATCTTGGCACTTTGTTCTTTCAATTCTTCGAAAATATTCTTCGACGGCCCCAGGCCGATACCGTTACGGATTTCCGGTTTTATGGGCGGCGGCGCCATCATCGGATCATTCATGGTCGAACCAATCGGTGGCGGTTCCGGTGGCAGTGGACTAGTCGATTTGAGCACCACCGTTGCTTTGGTGGTGAATTTAACCTTTTCCGTACGGCTACTATTATCATTGCTGCTATTTGGATTTGGATTCTTCTTATTATTCTGATCTGGATCTTCATCGCTTGAATAATCCGGTTCCGGTATGAGCGGTTCATTATCACTTTGTTTGTTGCTGGAATTTGGGATAAAACTTGACAGCGGACGATTGGCCGTGGCCGCAGCCGCATTGGATTCTGCCGCTTTGGATTCACCATTCTTGGTGGCCAGCGGAACTTTGGCCAATGTTACGTTGACCTGACATGGAACAAAAAACAAATTTAATGCCAATTTAATACGTTGAAAGTATTTTTTCGAGAAAAATCAAAAATTCAAAAAATCATACAATCG
This sequence comes from Amerodectes protonotaria, assembly GCA_025882695.1. Classification (NCBI taxonomy): domain Eukaryota; kingdom Metazoa; phylum Arthropoda; class Arachnida; order Sarcoptiformes; family Proctophyllodidae; genus Amerodectes; species Amerodectes protonotaria. The sequence continues at coordinate 4,168 of JAOZJS010000974.1, forward strand.
AATGATGAGCCGGTGATGTGGGCGGAGACATGGTACATGAATCTCGTTTGTTGGCGGTTCCATTTGGTTTCGGTGGTCCATCAAGAGGAGGAGGAGCAATGTTGTTCGATTTTGGATCACCAGCACCGGAACCAAATTCGCTTGGTTCATACGATGAAATTCGCCGAGATGAACGACCAACAACCGAAGACGATTCCGGCGATTTGCGAACACTCGGATTATCACCGTCCATCTTCAATGTCTCGTCCACCGAGGTTTTAATCTCATTCAACAACATCAATGATTTAGTGTGGGCACTGCGAACCTCGGAAGCCACCACCAACGAACGTGCCCGAGCCCTTGATGTGCTCAACGTTGTGGATGGATCACGTTTGGGCGGTGCCGGAGGCGGAGCTTTGGCCACACGATTCGTGGTGAACGATGCGTACACCGATTGTGACATTTGCAATTGGCTTTGACTAGTGGACATGGACATTTGTTGTTCGGTTCCACCATTCGTCGTGGTTTTGTTGTCCATTTTCGAGGATTGCTGCTGCTGTTGTTGCTGGGATGATGTGGATGCTAATGGTGGTGGTGGGGGCGGTGGTTGTGGTTGAAGAGGTTGAAGAGCTTGAAGTGGTTGTTGTTGTTTATCACCACCACCACTTGTACTTGTACTTGTACCATTAAGATTAGATCCTTTCTTCTTCAAAATCGACACCAATTGCTTTGGTACAGGCGTGGCAATGGTCATGGTAACTTTATCGCCGGATTGTCGAATCAATTGTACCACATTCTCATGTGACATATGGCGAACATCGACATCGTTGACTGCTAGCAAAAAATCACCACGTTTCAGGCCGGCAGCATCGGCCACGCCTCCCGCTTCGATTTCATCAAAATATTGCAAACCAATCAACGGTACCGAACCGCCAACTTGTTGCATCAATTGTTTGGTCAAAATGGGCGATGAATCTTTGGCCCCACGAAGGACAAAACCAAAACCTTTGCTACCTTTGTGCAATGTTACCGTACGATCTTGATATTGGCGGGTTATGTTCTGTTTGTGGGTGGGGTTTGGGCGGGGACATGGGTGTATCCGGCAGAGAAAGAGAAAGAGAGAGAGGATTTCATACATTGAAAGTTTATCAACCGCAAGGGCGGGTGTGCCATACCTTGTCCAAATAACTTTTCCGGGCTCCTCTCCTCCCCCTGGTGGGCAGCGTGGCCGAGAGCATGTTTTTCATTTTCAAATCCCGTCTACCCTCAACACGATGATCCGTGTTGGAATCCGTCGTATCTTTGATTGGTTTGATTTTTTCCACACAACAAGCCGGGAAATAGCCTTCTTTCCCGTCTAAACAACGGCGGCCAAGCAAGAATTTTTGCGATGCAATCGTCGGCGGTGAATGATCACTATGCAACAATACCACATGATCATTACGACGGATTTGCATATGGCTCGGATCACCAGAATTATAATCGGAAATTGCTTTCACCATCATTCCTGCAGCGAATGCCGTGCTGTCTTCGCTTTCGCTGCTCATCATCAGCCCGTTTTGGCCATCATCATCCTCGTCATCCTTGTCCTCATCACCATCCTCGACATGATTATCATCATCATTATGATTAGCATCATGGTGTTGATTTTCATAATCATCCACCGTTTTCTTAGTGGTCGCCGTCGTATCAGCCGCCGACGCCGCCGTACCATTGTTCATCATCACAGTTGTACGTTGTTTCAATCTGCCGGGATCATCTTCATCCTCGCAGCAAACACCGGAGGATGTGGTGGTAGTATTATTGGTCATTTGTGACCAAGATGGTGAAATGGAACGTGGGACATCGGCTGAGCCGGCGCCGGCGCCATTCATATCGGGCGCCAGCTGATGTCGACTACGACCACCACCATCATTCTTGTTCGTCGGCGTATCCTTGGCCGAACAGTTTTGTGGACGTCTAGCCGGATTAAATCTAGGCTTATCCCTATATGGTACAACCTGTTCTGGTTGATGATTTTTTATGTAATCCGCCAACGACATATTACCGGCTATAACCGCCACTTGGTATGCATTCTGATGGGAATTGTTCACAATCACCGTATCACAGCCACGTAATAGCAATGTTCGGGCACATTCTACTTGATCATTGATTGCTGCCACATGCAAAGATGTATTTCCGCTTCCGACTATCCGGCTGTTCATGTCACATCCGTAGTATAAGAGTTGTTCAAGATGTTGTACCAAACCCAGTTTGCTTGCCTAATGCAAATTGCATCATGGTTTATTATGGAAAATTATTCCACAGGAAAAACGAACACTGAAACACTTACGTGATGTACTTCTTGCCAGCCATGTTGGTCGGTTATACCAATGGTGGCATGTTCATACAGTAACAATTGTGTTAGTTTAGGATTGGCCTTATAAATGACACTATAATATAATGGTGTAAGACCATTCGAATCCAAATAGTTTGGTGATGCGCCCAGATCCAGCAAGGTTTTCAGCGAGATGAAATTGGATTTTTGCACCGCAACATGCAAAGCTGTACGGCCATCTTTGGTACGGAAATCCAACAGCGCTCCACCATTCACAATGGCCACGATGATCTGCTGTTGTTGGGTGGTGGCCGCAGTATTGGTGGATGATGATGGTTGACCGGATGCCAACGATAACGGTGTTTCACCGGTTGATTCATCCACAAAATTCGGATCACAGTTGACCAGAGCTTTGGCCAATTTATCTAGGTTACCGTTTTGTATTGCGGCTAACAAACGTGAACGTTTGCGCTTTTTTCTGGTTGCGCTCGCTATACAAAATAACATCAAAATTAGAATTTTTCGGGTCAACCTATCCGGGTCCCGTATAACCGGTTATTATATTATCCGGGTATCCGGGTCCCGTCTATTCGGTTATTCTGTCCGGCTATCCGGGTATTACCTAATGGTAATGTGCTCATTATTTCGCCGTATTTAACACGTTGTTTATAGAGAAATTCTAATTTGACCACTCTACTAATCTGCTGCTGCTGCTGCTGCTTTCGATGATGATAATTATTATGTTGATGATTTTGTTGTTGTTGATGATGATGAGGATGAGGATCAAATTGGGTTGATGATGGTCCGCTTACGTAATTATTATTAGTGGTATCGTTGTTACCGGTCAAATATTCAAAAAATGTTAGCTGCTCATCAACAAAATGACCATATTGATTACTGAAGAAACCATAGTTGAGCTTTTGTTCATGTAATCCTTGTCGGTGATTAAAGCATTGTTCGACCAGTACCGTTTTGACATACCAAATCGTTTGATTATAGGAGCATGTTATATCGAACTTGGTCAAAAAAAATTGGTCAAAATATCGGTCAAAAAAATCGGTCAAAATCCAAACAACCACTAGTCGCTTACCTCGGATTGTGTTTCCGGTACGAAAACGTTGATCAAAATTGTATCATCTTCACCAGCTACAACACCCGAATGGCCATCATAACCAAAACCATAATCAGATTGATTGCTGCTGCTGCCGCCGCTATTGCTTCCGCTATCAGTGCTGAACGTATCGATGGTGTTGAGCGAAGAATTCCCTGAATCGGTTCGCAACAGATCCTGGTGTTGATGGTGGTGGTGGGAGAAGATAATCGGCGATGGTTTCCGGATAATCTCTTGTTTCTGAAGATTATTGTTGTTGATGCTGTTTTCGGTGGTCGATGGTCGCCATCCTGGATCATCACCATCATCGTCGTACTCTTCTTCTTGTACCACGTGCAATTGTCTCGGCTGCTGCGGCGATGACCTACGACAACAACAATTACGACGACAATTTAATTGTGGATTATTATTATTATAATCGTTTGTAACTAAATTAATTTTAAATCGTTGCAACATGATGATTGGTTCGAGGCCGAAATCCAAAACAATTTGATGATGATGGTAAATATCTCTAGCTCGGTCTCCGTGTGTGAGTGTGTGTGTGCCCGACCACAATCAACAAGTGGTTTGATTGAATTAAATCGAAAATGGCAAAATGGTAAATGGTAATGATAATGTTGATGATAGAAGGTATCATCTATCTTATCATATTCGGTATTCACAAAACTAAATGATCAATTGTAAATGCTCGTTTTTTCCACAATTTTATGCTGATGCTACGATACTTTTATTATTTTTTTTATGGATTTATGTTATTCCCGCAACCGCCGACACACACACACATACACATGCTATTATCCGCTTGCCAGTGTACCACCAGACCAGATCATCTTAATCCAGCGGTTAGCAACCTTTTAAATTTTTTGGGAAAAAATTTTTTCCCGGGCCAAAAAATGTAATGTACTGGACGACACGACATTTGTGAACAGGACCGGAGTAATACACCCGCCTTCTTCTACTCCTTCTACTGTTTATAGTGTGTCTCGTCATCAGGCCAAATCTTCACAATGAACCAATCAGAAAGAGAGGAGAACGGTTGTTATAGGCGGTCGTCAAACATGCGGCACAGACACAAGCGTACTGGTCGCGAAGCTGATCGCTTTACATCGCGCTTATAGTGTGTGTGTCTCGTCATCAGGTCAAACCCTGACTATTGGACCAATCAGAGAGGGGAGAACGGTTGTTATAGGCGGTCGTCAAACATGCGGCACAGACAAGCGTACGTACGTACGTAGTATACTGGTTAAAGCTATTCGCTTTACTAGACCAATCAGCGAGAGACAGAGAGGAGGGGAATATAGCTTCGTGTCTCCTGTTGTTTAGCGCTGGGAATGAGCTTGGTGGGCTGCAACGTGAAAACGTTTGTTTGATAGGCGGACCGTTGGTTGCTCACCTCCGATATTAAGTATGGATGGAATGCTTTGCAATATCAATGCAACAATTATCATCATTACCATAGAAATAGAAAATATCATCAAATGATGCGCGCGATTGATCCGCGCGAGATCCACCATCTTCTCGCTTCAAGCCTTTGAAAAGCTTTTGCGATTTAATTTTTAATAATCGTTTTTTGTTTTGTTGCTGTTGACAAGTATGTCAAAGACAAGCCTTTCAAATTGAATTGAACAACAACAACTATACAAAAGACAAGTATTAAAGTGGATCAACAAACAAGATCCTGTAACAAAAGGATCCTAAAACCAAAATCGATTGATTGTAATTGAGTGGTGGTGGTGGTTGTAATTGAGATTGCCACCAAACGGCTTAAGAGGGTTAATAATCCGATCCGAGAACAATGGCCAAAAAAAAGAATCGAATAGAAAAGAATCGAATAGAACCAAAAGGATTTCCGGAAAGATCCGGATCCCGTGATCGTTTTTTCTAGTGGCAATTCCTTCCCTTCCTTCCCTTCTATTCCTTTAAATCCTAAATCCTACTGTCTTAATCCAAAATGATATTACGTAATTCAGAACAGGAATGTGTGTGCAATAACAGCAGCAGCAGTAGCAACAGAAGCAGCTCATTATTATTTATATTGTTAATTAATTAATTGTTGATTGTTGTTCAAATGGCCATGGTCATTGTGTGTGTGTAACCATTTTTGTATCATTCATCATTGATTGTGTGTGTGTGCGTTTTGTTCCACATTTCATCGAACCTTCATCGACAACAAGGGTCGAACCTTTGTGTGGGCGCCATTGGAACGCCGTGGTGGTTGGCGTCTTCGACGTCGTCCAACAAACGCGGCAGCGGCAAGATTTTTGTACGAATTTCAGTTTTGCTCTCCCTTGTCTGTGCTTAATTTCATTGTTGTTGTTAATTAATACATTGTGTGGATAATCAATAATTAATTAAATTAATATCATATGCAAATCGAGCCGTGGAATAATTTATGCAATTTCCCAGCTCTCGATAGCTCGCTCTCAAGCTCTCGATCTCTCGTTCTAGCTGCTGTTGTCCGTTGAAAACCTCCGTTGTCTTTCTTTTGTCGAATCGATCCGGGCCAAAACACAATAGAAAAGAATCACAATGAGATGCAACGAGAACAGCGGCGGCAACAGGAACTCACTTGTTCGCAATGAAGGCCACATACACACACACACACACACACACCAACAATCCGTGCTGGGAACCAGCCCAGGAATTTTTTTTTGTTGTGGACGATGAAGATGCGGATGCTAATGATGCCGATCATCATGATGTTGATGATGATCATTATTATGCAATATGGGGGGAATGGGGGAACAAAATACAAAATGATGCGGACAAAGGGGGGACATCATCAACATCCACATCTCATCGGATTCATTGTTGTTGTTGTTTTTCCCATTCGAGGAGAAAGTTGTGGAAGATCGTGTCGTGGATCCATCCCTATTTGAATCCAGGACATGGAAACCAAAATGGATGATGGCAAAGCCATGTTACGTTATATATGAACATCACAAAGGATGTGAATCCCTTTTCCCGTGCTGAAACGGAACAGAAATCCGAATACAAAACAGTTACATCCCGGGGTCTCGGGACGAACATTTCGAGGTCACTGAACCAGCTTTGGAAGAAGTTGGGAGCCAGATCAAGGGAGCGAATGGGAGCGAGGGAGCCAATGGGAGCCAATGGAAGCGAGAGAGCGAGCATGAGAAAAGTTTAATTTGCTCAATCAATCAATTTAAAAGTCGTTTTGCAACGAAAAACGATATCCCGGCCCGATTCAATTGCTGGAACCCACACACATACACATGCACACAAAATGATGATGATTACCGGGCGTTACAATCCTCCTCGAGATATATCTGGTGGTGGTGGTGGTGGTGATCAATAATAAATGCCATGGCAATTTTCGGTCATGTACTATATTGTGGTGGTCAATGGTGGCCAAAACGATGATTGGGCAATATGATGATTGGTGGTCGAAGCTTTTGGGGCAATTTCAAAACCAAACCGAAAACGAAATAATAATTGAAAACCAACCAACGTTCAACCTGACCTGAGATGATCGTTCAACCTGACCACCACCATCATCATCACTTGCCATTATGATGGTGTGCATCTTGGTGGTAAGGTTGAATGATTGTGTGCTTCTGTGTGTGTGTGTGTGGATGTTAAATGTACTGTTCCCTTGATTTCCATTGTTGTCGTTGTTTTTGATTGGTCTATTTTCCAATTCTGGTCATGTCTTCGGATGACCAATCAATTTGGTGGTCATTGTGTGAAGATAACCACCGCACCACCGCCACCACGGCCACCACCACAAGTACCATCTTCAGTCATCCAGATAATCACCATCATCATCGTTTTGATCTAGTTTCTGCGTCTGCTTATTCTCATCCCTCGATTCTCGACATTCTGATTGGTCGAATTTCTCGGCGGCCCACAAGGCGGGAATAACCAGATGATCGAACACGAATCCACGATCAACCATCAACGATCATCATCATGATCTTCTTCGTCGTAATAATTAGATAAAGTATCATCTAGATTTGAATCTCGCGCCAAAAACGAAAACTAATCCTAAATCCTATTCGGACAAAGCTCGCTGCGGTTCAATAATAAATCTTATTTTTTTCATTTCATTTCATTTTATTCTGACATCCACGCTGATGATGATCTTGATTGCTTTCGTTTCACGCAACAACCACAACAACAACCACAACGACCAATAACAACACGCAGAGATCTCTGTTCTGTTCGTTTTGGCACGATCTGTATTCAATCAAATTAATATCATCGAGCGCCTTCTCAACGCGAAATCAACGAAACGAAATCGAGAAATCAACGAGAAATGCTCGCTGTTGTTTGTCCGTGTGTCCGGTTTACGAGCAACATTCTTTTTTTTTGCTGTGAATGACATTGAACGCACTCTGCTCACTCTAAATTGATGGCTTTACGCGCACATTCGCACACACCCACACCCACTCACACACACCCACTAAATTCGATTAACGGAATGGATTTGATTATCATTATTATTATTATGATGATTTTCTCCTCCTCCTTTTTGTGCTTGTCGCTGCCTCTCACCTTGTCAGCCCTCTCGTGTAGCTCACAACATCACATAAGTAGAAGAGCCACACAACATTCCATCCAATGGAAATGACAAGATGTGAGAAATCAATCAAAATGGGGCGTCAACACATGTTTGCTATATAACAATGATAGTAATAAAAATAATAATAATGGGCGTGGCTATCGTAACTCCTCCTCCTCCTTATGGTAAGTAGTAGTAGTAGTAGTGATGCGTGGTGGTGGTGGCGGATCTTGACATTGAATTCAGCCAGCCAATCAGAGAAGGAAGGCCATCACCATTCCATCATTGGAAGCCGGCAGGATTTATAAGAAGGGTATTACTAAATAACAATGGCCATGAGGATGGAGGATTATTACCACTAAGATGATGATGATGATGGATCTTCTTTCATCATCATCATCCGAGGAAGAATGTCGAGGCCCCACACAAGGAGAATGATCATGTTTTGATCATTAATTAGATGATCTGAATCCAACCACCACCACGATCACGCCAAGATGATCGAAGAACAAGGTTGTTCTTGTCGTCGTTGTTGTACAGAATCCTTTTGGCCTGAATGGCGCCCGGCAAGAGTTGTTTTCGCATGCAAACAACAATGACAGGAAACATACACATATTAGCGTGTATGCGTGTGTGTGAGCGTAGGTTAGGCTAGGTTAGATTTAAAGTTTATTTTCTCATCAACCTAACTTGAACAGAACAAGGGAGGGGAGAAAGACAAGATAGGGGGAAGGGAAACAGATCAAGTATGTCATTCGCTTGAATTTTGCTAAATTGTATTTTCGTATTTTGTATTTCTCAACCAGGTGACACAAACATATCTAACCTAATTTAAACTGGAACACAACCTGACGCCGTCAACCAAACCAACAACAACCAATAGCCAACATGCAGTAGACATTGATCGCAGAGGACAACAACCGAAAAAAAACCGTCCAGGCGTCACGGTTGCCGGCGAATGGGGAATCCAGAAGTGAATCCCAGAGAGAGAGAGAGGGGGTTCACGCCCATCCATAATTGATTCGATCCAGGATCCGGGCAGGATCCATTCACGCGGATATCGTTCGGACACACACACACATCAAACCCATATATTTCACCATTTGATAATTTATGTGGGCGCCATGGCGCCTGGACGTTTTGTGGTTGTTGCTCCCAGAAGATTTACGATCCCAAAGTATTAGCCACGGCTCGAGTGATTTGTTTTAGCGAAACTTTGAAAAGTGAAATTTTCGTTTTTTTTCGAGAAAAAAATTCACAAAATTCAATTTTGTGACACGTTTTGTTGTCTCGTGTTGTTTCGGACTTGTTGGTGTTCCATTTGGAACAGGCAACCACACACACACACACACGGATAATATCATGTCTATGATGATGTCCATCATCATCATCATTATTATATCAAAACAAAACAAAACAAAACAAAATGTGTCCATTTTGGATATTTACCGCATGCATATTATTATTACATAATGTTACATAATAGTAATAATAATAATAATTTACATGTATTATATAATAATAATGATAAACACCTGTTCGCTTGGCGCCGGACAACAACAACGACAGACGACGACGATATCAAATGGATCAAACTGGCACACACGAAACAGAAGAAAATTATTTGAATGAAATTTGTTTTAAAAATATTTAAAAAAAATGGGGACGGGCGTTACAGCGGCTTAAAATTATGATTTTGATTTACGAACGCTCCTCCTCCCCCCCAATACATATTCGTATGCCCTTATTTGGGCGGAGGCGTGCACCAAGCAAAAGTTTCGTAGTCCACTATCATTGGCTCTTTGAGCCCTCAATAAATCAATCAATCAATCAATCGACTGATCGATCGATCGATCAATCAGAAAGCCAATACGTGTGTGTGTGTGTGTAATGGGGTGCGCACGAGTCTATTTGAGGCTGTCCCCCCACACCCACGCTGTGACAATGCTTCGGCGTAGGTGTGAAGAAGAAGAGAAGGAGAGAGGGAGAGGGGAGTGACCACTCACCGTGCCAACATTGGCGATGATGATGATGGTGATTTTGTCAAGGTGTGATGAAATTGAAACGCGTTGAATTCATGCATTTTGTATTGTATTTGAAATTGTTCGCAATTGTGTTCTGCGATTGTTGGTCGGGGATCGAATTTCAATTTCAAAATTTTCACGCGGGAAAATCGAAATTTGAAACAAAATTTAAATCAAAATCAAAATGAAAAAGAAGAAGATAAATCGAAGCGAGAGAGAGACGATGATTATTTCAGTGAATTTGAGAGCGTGTGTGTGTGGTTGACATCCGAACTCAACCGTCAACCTGGACAACGATCAAAAACGACAAACACAGCACCAGAATCCAGGATCCAGAATTGGAGTTTGAACCGGAAATCCAGAATCCGATCCCAATTGTCACCAATAAATCAACCAAACCAGAACAAGCAAACAGATTTCAAAAACATCGAAACGAAAATCACCGAAAATGTTCAATCAACAAATGACAATGGCTATCACCACCATCAGCCATATTATTCTACAACCAGTAGTCGAACGAATCGACCACCATCAACAAAAACAACAACAACGATGAAGACGACAACGAAGACGACGTTGGATTGGAAGGTTTTTCCCCTGGCGAAAATTGTCGTTTGGTGGTATGCTTGTTGATGGATTAGATTGGATGATGATGATTCTCGAATTGTATTTGTATTCTGAACAAAACAATACAAAACGATTGGTCGCTGGTCGTTTTTGTTTTTTGTTTTTTGGTCACAATTCGATGATTTTCCCGCTCTTCGTCCTCATAGTCGTCGTCTTCGACGGCAGAATGATATGCATGTGTGTGTGCGCCTGTTGGTATGATTGAAATGACCATCCATGCATCTACATCCACATTGAAATGTATCTTGTTCTCGCTCTCTCTCTTTCTCTCGATCGTAAATTGTCCGTGTGTGTGGATAACAACGACGACCAACAAATACAACGACTTCGACCAACAACAACAGCAACAACTATCTTTACGACCAACTAGGAACAGAAGATAGCAAAATGCTGCCGAAGCGAGAGCGAGAGAGAACAACGGTTATGCTTTTTGCTGTTGTTGTTCCTTCTTCGTCCAAAGCTGATGATTTGGAGAGAAACGACGACGACGATGACGACGATGATGATGGTAATAAAGGATAGACAACAACGCTTGACCACGTCTCTCTACCTGTGTGTCGGTGTGTGGACAGGTGAGAGAGAGATCACCTAAACACTGAATATTGTGCTTGCGCACAAACACACACAATTATATAATGCAAATGATGATAATCCAAATGATAATCCTGAATATTATATAACTGGTATTATATAACTACTAGTATTATATAACAAGTAGTATTATATAATTGTAATAATAATAACAATATTATCTAATCCGCTTGTGATCGTTTTTATATAAAATAAAACGGTAAACCGGGTATATGTATATCACTTCCCGGTGTATGACACCGTCGATTACCGGCTATCCGGTTATCATCGGTATCATAAAGGTGATTCGGAATTTTGGCGTGGGATTTTTTTTGTGATGGTGTTGTCCGAGCCGGGACGGGTATGGCCGGGTAAGTTACCCGAAACCAGCAATTACCGGCAATGATGATAATGATGATTTCGACTCTGCCGAATCCTAATCAGAATCCGAACCTGGAATCCTTGGATCCCCGAAACTCGGTAATCCAAAAAAGATTGTGATTTCTGCCCGGACATAAATCCCGTCATGGGGAAGGATTTCCGTCCGAATAATTTCCGCTATTTCCGCTGTCGATTATGAGGATTAGATCAATCAAATCAAAGATTTGATGGTGTGAATGGATCATCATTTGTTTGGACCACACGGATAACAACAACAACAACAATGAAACGGATGATGATCGACACACACACACACACAAATATGATGAATAAAATCCACCACCATAATCCTTTGAATACAATACAATACAATGCAAGCTTCAAACGCATCTAGGAACGCATCACCCAAAGCCACAACAACAACAACAACAACAACAACAACAACAACAACAACAACAACAATATCCCGTAAT